>JAJHUR010085489.1:0-23733 GCA_027495735.1 Lutjanus campechanus
TATATATATATATATATATATATATATATATATATATATATATATATATATATATATCCTGTGGCTCACTACCTTCTTTTCTGAAACAGTTGTGTCTTGTTGGACTTTAGGCAGATTTAAGGATGTCATGTTTTAGACGTATGCAGCCATATGCATTTCTGTTGACATCAGGGCCTGGATGAGTCCAGCACCTGTTCTACCAGAAGTCCATATTTGGTCGTATTACAGCATCTTCCTCTGGGTACGGGTCCAGGGGATTTTTTTGCTGTAAACTTGTGGGATTTCCTCCGTGTCTGACACTATTATCTCCAAGATCCCTTTTGGTATATTTGTTATAAACCACATAGTGATTTATTACAGACGAGTTAAGCACAGAGAATAAAACTTTAACATCATCCTATCAGACAATGTCATCACAACAAGTTTTTAAAAGTTTAAAAAGTTTTAAAAGGTCAATATATCAGTATTTGGGTAATTGATGGGTCCAGTAGGAGAGATCAGCTGCAGACAGAAGCTCCAGCTCCGTTTTCACGCACACGCACAACCGATCGCTTACGTGTCTGTTCACATGTTCACCGTTTCTCTCAAAGGGGACAGTGTACGACTGCTTCATCCTTATTTTATCTTTGAAAATGATATTGTCTGCCGGCACTTTGTCCAGAAGTTCCCACAGACTTATTACCATGTCATCACCTTTTATATGAGGCTACCTTTGGATCTGACTTAAAATATCAGCTGTTACTATTGATGCATCTGTTGAACGATGCAGATTCAGTTGCATCCTTGTAGCAGGCACATCTAATAAACCCTCCACAGCACATTTAACCTCAGAGCTGCAGTTGGTGCTGTTACTCCTGTTTTCACAGTTTTCATGATCTGCAGTATCACAGTAACACTGAAGCTGAAGAACGGATGGATGGATGACTTGTTGTCCCGCGTGTGCACTACAGTCTTGTTTTAGTGTCTGTTGTGTTCACTCCATTAAATCTCTGAATAGTCGTTCACCTTCCAGTCACCCTCCTGATCAGCTGCTGTACCACCATTATCAAGGACATTTAGCCAATAACTGACACCTTTAGTCTTAAACTCTTTTTTTTTTTGTCTCTGACATCAAAGCAGATGGATTTATATTCATAATTCTCTCTTTATTTACGGGTAAACATCATTATAGAATCATCAAACATGAGCTCTTGGTGTTTGTGGCCTTCAGCAGCTCTAAATATAGGCCTGTTTGTCCACCGCTGGTTTATTCAGTGAGATGTGTGTGTGTGTGTGTGTCCTAATTTATTGTGTTTCAGTTTAATTAATAGATAAACATCATTACTGCATCATCAGTGACCATCAGGTGATAATGAAATGATCACTTTGTTATCTGTGTGTTTTTGTGTGTTTGTTCTGCAGTGAGTCTGTCTGGCTGCCTCATGAGGAACCACTGCTGCTTCCTCTTATAGGTGTTTATTTTGGACAGAGGATCGTTTCCATAGTTGTAATTACAGTTGGAGGAACAGTGAGTCTGTACCACAAGAAGTGGGAATGATCATAGTTCTTAGATTTCTGTTCTGAGAGACTTTTTTAGCTTTTAAATTCAGCACTAGCCAGTACAAGAGGAATCTCGAGTGATGTAAGTGTACAGTGATTGGTCCAGACGTATGTGTACATTGATTGGTTGAATATATGAGCCAATACAGCACCAGCAAGCACCATTTTTAAAAACCTGTGTAAGATGTTAGCCATGTAAACAAAGGCTTGTGATGATATCCTTAAACAGAGAAAAGGACCAATAATGAATCCAGAGTTTAGCATCACTGTGGATGCCAGTAGGATTTTTCCGTTGGATTTTGGATTAGTGCAGAAAATAAGATTTGTGGTATACAAAAGTTAAGGATGCATGTTTTGTTCAGCGAGATAATCTCCACAAATAAACTCCACTTTGTTATTTTTGAAGTTTAAATGTAATCGGCAAGGGTCAAAACGAAGGTCACATGACTTCACATCGCCACCACTAAGTAACTAGTGATCGTATGATGATGTTTTACGTCCCTCTGTAGTCTCATTTAGCCACTTCTTAGCAAAATAAGATAAACATAAACATACATTTCCACTTCAATATTTATCTTAATTTTATTCTTAAATGAGTTTGTGTTAGAATGTATTTGTGTTTGTGGTGGAATCATGCAGATCACATCATGAAACTCAATAGAACAATGACTGAGGGATTCATAATTATCTTATGTTTGTTTTATTTCATACGCACATTTTCAACATGATGTTACTATAAAATAAGGTACAAAATATTAAGTAATTATAGATTGTTTCAATAAGTAAATGTTCATATTGAAATATTAGTAACATATAACTGTTCTTACAGTTTTTTTTTAAAATTCAGCTAAAGTCTTCACTGCCAAACTCGTGCGACTCGCTACATGATGGCAGCCATGTTGGATTTTGCACCCACAGGCCAGCTGCTGCCTGCGCTGATAGTCCACCAGAGGGCAGAAAACATGTCTCAGATTCCATACAAGGTGTTTGAGTAAAGTATCGATCACACTGATGTTGTAGAGATCTCAGAAACTCAAGTGCATCCAACCAAAAACCCGTTCAACAAACCTTCTGACTTTGAGATGAGCGAACCAGAAGTTCTGATATGTTCACTCATATCCAGGTTCCAGGACTCATTCCTGCAGCAGACTGCAGGTGGTGTGAATGCTAACAGAAAAAAAAAGCCCTTGTCGGTATGTGTAGTTCTTGGAGGACCAGTGGACCAGAACTGTTTGGCCTATAGACACCTTATAGAAAGAACTGTTACTCACCAAAATACAGCAGAATAAAATCTTTAACCCCAGCAGTGAGAGAGCTGCTGTTTGCATCACATAAAATGGAAGAAATAACACAACAGCCCTGCAAATAAACCATAAATGTATCACTCTTTATATCAGTGCAATATCTTGACTGTCTTTTGTGGATTAGTGCATTTTCATTCATACTTAATTTCTCCATCAGTGATTTATTTTAACAAATTGGCCAAAAGTCATCACCTCTCACAAGACTTTACACATTTTATGCCAAATCTGACCAAACACATCTGGAACCACTTTTCAGCTGGAACCTGCTGCCATGTAATCCTTCAATTTGAGGTAAACATGAAATAACCCAGGCGTGACTGTGCATTTCCACTTACACAGCATTTTCTAATATTTTTTTCTTCTTCTTTCTACTGTTAAAGGCTAAAGAGCGAGCCTGGGGATAACTGAGTCCATTTCATTTGTGTAAACTGAAGTTTGTTCTGCACCGATCAGCAAAAAAGTCGTCGCCTCAACTCCAGTTTGGTGTAAACAACCTGAATTTACTTTGATGGCGATTTTTTTTCACATAAAAATAAAATAAAAGTAGATATTTTATCCTAACACTAAAAAGGTGCCTTGTCTTATAATAAACTGAATATCCTTGAAGGCGACGCTCAGCCCCTGTCAGCTCTGAGCTCAGCAGTGAAAATGAAAATTTAAGTCCATGTCGGGAATCAAATCTACAACGATTGAAAGAAAACAGAAACTGATGCCTCATGGATTTATGAAAATGTCTCGCCGCTCCCAGAAACATCCGCTTTGTTTAACGCACAGCTTTAACATTCAATCCAAGTACAAATCAAAAATAAATAAATAAATAACAGCAAAGTGTGAGATTTTTATCCAAGAATGTTCAGCGCGTTTAGCTCCAGGCGGGGACGAGGTGGTGCGGGTCTGTGCCCAGCCGGGAGATGTTCTGGTCGGGCTTAACACGGGCGGGTTGCCCCCGCAGGAGGAGCCGAGGGGAGGTGAGGAGGGAGGGGGAGAGCTGAGGGGCCCACAGGGAGAGAGACTCAGCTCTGACCATCTGCCAGCCTCCAGCCTCTGCCAACACACACACATACACACACACACACACACACACACACACACACACACACACACACACACACACACACACACACACACACACACACACACACACACGTGCACACAGCCTTTTGCCGACATAAATTCACACAAAAATACATGACATGATGCATCTCATGGTGTGTATTTTCTGTACATTTCCATCCAATCAGGAGAGATTTCAGTTTGTTTGTGTGTGTGTGTGTGTGTGTGTGTGTGTGTGTGTGTGTGTGTGTGTGTGTGTGTGTGTGTGTGTGTGTTGGCAGGATGGAGGCTGGCTCCGGCCCTTCTGTCGGCTCCCTGCTGAATTTCGACTTCTCTCACAGGATAAAACAATCCTCCACCCATTCACTTCTCTATCCATCCATCCAGCCATCTTTCCTTCTCCTCTCCTCCCTCACTCCTCCTCCTCCTCCTCCTCCTCTTCCTCTCTACAGCTCCAAAATCAGTCCATCCCTCCAACACTTCATTCACTCGTGCTGCTGCATGTGTACAAAGATGATGAATGAAGTCGAGCATGTTCAGGCAGACAAACTGAGCCTCACTACTGCTCCTACTGCCGCCTTTATATTCTGATATATAATCTAATATCTGTCATATCTTGTCTCCAATCTCTCTTTACCTCATTGCACATTTGTCTTCTACTGTTTTGCTATAAATAAAAAAATTAATTTCACCCAAATAACATATTTTATAGAATCAGTGGCTTGATGTGGAGGCTGAATAAAATTATATTTACTGGGATAAACCAATAAATGGATCTTGGTCCAAAGATTATGATTGACATTGAGTTTGTTGAGGTATTTCTCTTTTTCTTTTTTTTGATTTATAGTTCTATTATCATTTCTAAACATGCTAAATATAAACTCCTCAATGTATACATCAGTACATCACAGAAAGACAAACACAAAACAATACATAAATACATACATAGAGAACAACCCCTTTAAAAGAAAAATGCATTAAATAAAGTGAACTTCTATCTACTGAAGAGACGGGAAACATGAGAAAATATTCACAGTGCAAACAGAACCTACATAGTAACAAAAAATGAGAGAAAAAGAAAAGAAATAGATCAAATGAGTTAAAAATAACAATAAAACTAAATAAAGCTTTTTACAATGGTGCTCAATAAGATGGAGGACAAGACGTTTTCTGTGTTTTCTAAGTCCTGATTGAAGGTCGGGTTTAGTTTCACAGGAAAACAGTGTTGCAGAATCTCCCAAACAATAGAAGTGAATGGTGACCAGTTTTCAAATGTTAAAAAAACTACTGCTGTTTTCCTGTGAAACTCCAGCAGTGTTCTGTGGACTAAAAAATGAAACCCGTCCTTCAATCAGCATGAGGGAGAGTAGATACTGAATTTTAATTTTTGGGTGAACTGTCCCTTTATGCCTTCATAAATTTAAACAGTTGAGTTGTCATGAAAGAGGAAATTAGTTTTAGGGACCGACACAGTTTTTTGTACCAGGCAGTGAACGTGTTTATTTCTGCTGTGAATTTGGACATTTTACTATGTTGGTCTGTGGAGACTGACTCGCCTCAGGTGGTCGTTTGGGGGAACTGCAGTATTTGGCACCTACATGTTGGTTTAAATTTTTCGGCTGTGGAGTTTGCAGCTCGGTGCTGTCGACAGCTCGTGTTTGCTTTGTCCTCTTTGGGCTACTTAGCCTGTGCTGCTACACCCTCTGTAGGTCTCATTATAAGGTAACAAAACCAAAATTTTTATTTTATACATGAACGAAAACATACTTACATTCAGTTTCTGCCATATTCTGCCAATAGATTCCTGTGAATTTTGCAAACTGTTGTTCAAATTCTTGGTGCGTTGCTCAAAACCTCAATAAATAAAATGGAAGCTACACCTCAGTATGTGTATGTACCAAATTTAAAAATTTTACAGTCTGAACTCAGTTTAGTCTGTATAAGTGTGTGTGTGTAAATGTGTGTGAGTGTGTCTTCCTGTGTTAATCAGACGAGCTGAGAACAGAGAGGATTAGTGACTTAATCAGGCTGATAGATGACGGTTATTAATAGAATCAGAGAGAGCTGTCATTCCACTGCCAAGAGCTCTTTATTCCAAAGTTTCTCTACCTTCCTTTTTTAGCACTTCTTTTATCTCGTCTGTCTTAAACATCAGGTGTTTGTTTCATCATGCGGGGAGAGAAGAAATAACAGAGAGAGAGAGAGAGAGAAGTCATGAGTTCAACCCATCAGACTGTCCATCCATTTATCCAATTATCCATCCATCATCTGTCCATCTTTCCACCCATAAATTGTCCATTAATCTATTAATCCATCTATAATGTATCTCTCCATTCTGTCCATCCTTTTTCCATTAGTCCTTCTATTTGTCCACCATATATCCACCGTCTGTCCATCCATTTAACATCACAATCCATAATTCAAACCCTCTCCCTCACGTTCCCATGTCTCTCTCCTCCAGTCCCTCCAACCATAGCTGCCCTCTCTCCTTTCTCCTCCTTCACCTTTCACCAGTCTGCTTCTTCTCCTCCATCCCTGCATGTGGCAGCTGACAGACTTTTATTGTGCATTCACCTCGTGTGCATGGTTTATTCATAACTTTGGGATATTTGTCAGTCTCCCCACTGTTTGTTTATCCTGCTGAAACAAACACTAAAATACTAAAAAAGCTGAAATTATTTCCAGAGCCTTTACTCTGCCACCTTTCATGTTTGACCCTGTGCAGTTTTGACCTTTACAAAAATGTTCTCATCAGAACCAGAACTGAGGGCGATTTCTTCTTAAAATCCCAAACCTGCCGCTCACTAATGACCAGAGTGAGAAACACCCACAGATCAACTGGCTTTTACAGTTTGACTGTCAGGAAAACAAAACCGCTCCAACACTCTGGATGGCTGAGAAAATAATAAAATGTTCTGATTATTGAAGTTGCCTCAAAATCTAAAAATATTCCCATACCAATTTAGCAGCCATCCTGACCTGAAGTCAAACCTGTTCTTTGAGTTTGGGCTTCTAATAATTTTCAAATCTAATTTTGAATGTAATGTTATTGGGTTGTAGTCTGGAAAACAGATTCCTGTGGAGCTCACAAAAGATTCCAAAGTCAGGAAACAGACTACAGACCATTCAATGAAAAATGGAGTAAGTTTAAGAGCCTGTGTCCACATCGCAGTATTCATTTATTGATTTATTTTCTGAACAGTTATTCCTAATAGGGAGAGAACATCTGCGACAGCTCACTGAAAATCTCTTTTCAGAAAACAGTGTGTGTGTTCAGCTCTTAGAACTTCTGTAGCTTCTAACTGAATCTCCATGGTTTGAAATTTAGTTTCTCTTGTGTGTCGCTGTTTGTACTTTCAGGTGTTTGCTTTACTTTACTGTTTCGTGTTCATTTTTAGCTGATAGGAGTGTTAAGTTGCTGTTCATGAAAACAAGAATTCAAAGGAAAATAATTGCAGTTAACCAGCCATGCACCTTCAAGCAGGTAGCCCAGACGTAAATCCCTGCCATGCTTGACTGATGCATGGAGTCAAACTGAGTCAGCACATGTGTGGAAAAGCAAGCTTCCTCTGCTTGCAAATGTGAGCATAATAACACCAATATATATCTAAAACCCTAGATTAGTGTTATTAGTGTTATATGTTATTGGTAAATAAACTATGGTTTATTTACTTTTACTTTTTGCCTTGACACAAAAAGGGCTTACTGCGTTTTCTAGAATAGTGATCAGGGCTTTGTTTACCTCAACTACAAAGACTATCAGGCCTTTATTTAAAGCAGGCTTATATTAGAGACAGGCCTTTATTTCTTTATTTCCCTTTTGCCCTCTTAAAGCCTGGCTTAACACGGGCAGGGGCAAAAATATCAAAGTCTGTAAGGCCTATATCCCTATCAAATTAAAAGCCCTCTAGCATTTGTTTTGACAGATACCCTTAATTTCTTTACAAGGCTTTTATTGTGAAATTGTTACAGCAGTGTGTTGTGGAAAATTCACTGAATTGCATGTAGTAAATGCCACCTTGTGGCTTGTATATGTTACTGCAAAATACAGTTTGGTTGATACATTAAAACACATGCACCTTCAGTGCCTGAAATCAGACCATCATACTTAGATGAGTAAGCCAAGTTGGCTTGTACATAAGATAACAGCAGTCAAAGACCACCCAGCCATTATTAGAGACCTGGCTTTTATTTGAGTCTGAAGTCTGAAAAGTCTAAAAATCTAAAATAAGTTTATTTGTTCTTTCGGCTCAGTGTAAAGATGGTGGATGTAACTTTATACATTTCTGAGTGCTAACGACAGGTGAGACGGGTGTAATGTCAAAACTTGTTTTCTACATCAAAGCTCAGATTAGAAAGAGTTCTAATCGTAAACTACAGATGAGTAAATGTAACCCAAATCCACAGCAGACCTGAATGAATCAAAGTCAGTGTCACTCAGTCCCTTCACTTAAACCTCTGCACTGCTTCTTCTTCCTCCTCCTCCTCCTCCTCCTCTCTATTCCCTCTTTCTGTCCTCTGGGGGATTACCGCTGAGGGTTGAAGGACATGGATGGACAGATCAGAAGAAATGAGAGGAATCGAGTGGAAAGGAGGAAAGCATGTCTTAATATGACAGAGAGGGAAAGCTTAGTGGTCAAAGTCATCAGAAAGAGACTCCTTTGAAATGAAACCTGCTCTAAACGAAGAGGAGGAGGAGGAGGAGGAGGAGGTGGCATGTCTTCAGGAGAGATGACTTCAGAAACAAAATTTCAACAGGTATCTTCCTCTGAAGGCAAACACACTGAAAACTAAACTGAAATCATATTTTGATTAAATGTATTATCCAACACTACACTGTAAAAAGAAGTTGAGAAAACTGGCATTTGTCTTCACTAAATCTTTGAGTTTTCAAATCAAACTCAAACTCATGAAGTTTTGAAATAAACAAAATAAGTTTCACAACCTGTAATGTTTTGCTGACACAGTTTACTTTTCTTGAATCTTTCAGTTTTAGAAAAAAAAAAAAACGTATTTCAAAAATTGTTGAGTAAATTCATGTAAATGAAAGTTAGAAATTGTTAATAGTTTAATAATTGCAGTTGCAAACATTTACTTTCTGATCAAATAATGACAAATCAGGTTCACAGTTCACTGTGAACACTTTGTGGTTTCTTAAACTCTAAGATTCAAGTTTATCTAAATAGGAAAAATAAATTGTCTCCACAAAAGATTAAAGGTCGGCAAAACTTGTTTTGGTTTATTTTAAAACTTTGGCATTGTTTCTGTTTATGTGAGGGATAATATACTTCACCTCAGGGTCCTGCATCACCCTGTTAGGGTTTATTTCACAATAATTCTTGCTGCAGGGTGTAGACGTCTTTCTGCGGATTGATATGACAGGACGTGATCCGCCAGAGTCCATCAAAACGGTGTCCATAGCGACAGTCTACTATTCATAGTAACGGTCTGCCATAAGGAAATAACAGACATTAGAATGCTGTAATTGACCAATCAGAATCGAGCATTTGACAATGCCATGTAATAATTGACAATAATACCCTTCCTACTGTACATTATCCTGTCTGTTTGTCATGGCAACGGTCGGTTATACAGAAATAACAGACCTCAGAATGCTGAAAGTGACCAACTGGATTTTTTTAAACTGGGTTTTTCTTTTGTTTGTTTTTATACCTTTTTTAATCCTCACTTTTAATTGTGCTTATTTCCTTGTAATTTATTATGTGTAGTGTTTTGTATTTTATCTGGACCTTGAGTCTGTAAAAAAAAAAGGTTCAAATTGAAATGAGAAGAATTTAGTGAAGTTACTTGCCTTGAAAATATAAGTTTTTTTGGGTTTTTTTTTTACCATGGAAACACTTCAGAAATAGATTAGAAAGTGTTTTATAAACTGACATCAGTCAGACCAGAATGCTTCGCAGCTACAAGACACGTTGCCTAAATGATGTTGACTCTCACTTTCTCCGGCTGAACAAACTGTCAAGACGCCGCCACCATACCATGGATCTCCAACTGCTGCACAGTAAACACAACAGCTTCTTCATGAAAATAGACTGTTAGCAGCTGTCAGGAGTAATATTCAGGCGTGCAGGAAAAACAACAACAAACCGAAGTCGGAGGGAAAAGTTGGCCTACATTTATCAGAAATAAGATGAAATTTTGGTTTGATTAGTCTGAGTTCCAGAGAAGAGTTTCAGTGTCCAGTCGAGCAGAGACTAGAAGAAGGAGAGTTGTTTCATTCAGACAGAAAGAGGGAGAGGGCAGCTCTGTGGAGCGTGGACACTGTCTTTAATCTGGGACTTCTGGACTCTACAGCTGCTCTAAAGAGATGACAGCCTGCAGACACACACACACACACACACACACACGCCGCTGTGTTTGGTGGGTAGATGTCAGGGTTTGTATAATGAGGGCTGGAGGCTGAGCTGTGGTCATATTAACAGCAACAAACACACTGTCACGTCTTTAACACAAGGACACACACACACACTGATACACTGTGCAAACAAAGTTGGATTAAAATGCCATTGCTAACTTAGCTGTTGGAAATTATACAAACTCATAAGCAGGTTGTTACAGATCACACAGAAAGTCCTTTGAGGATATTACAGCTATAGTTCCTGTGTTCGATATTTCAGGACCAATCGCGCCACAATGAAACACTCAGCTGGTCCTCATATACACAGGCTACACAATGTGGTCCATCCATTTCCTGGTCTGTTGCTCACATCGTGAGGATTAAGACATGAAAGCATTTTTCACATTTGGGCGATGAAAAGTTTTTTATGTTTCAAAAATCTGTGAGTAGAACCAGAGTTAAAACAGCAGGACACTGAACACAGACTGCAGGCTCTGATTTAGATAAGTTCTCTGTCAATTTTCTCTGTCAAGTTCTCTGTCAAAAAGGTGCTTCCAGACTGAGGACAGACAAACTTAAGGTTGTTCAAACCTACACTGAGCTTCAGTAGTTACCTAAGTCATGTGACATAATTAAACACGTGGTTTACATTGTAAAACTGTCACAGTCTGGGTAGGTTTAAATATAAAACTACTTGAGTGGCTTTAGAAAGATTGTGAGTGGAGTTAAAATAACTTCATGATGTTATGTGTGTCACATGACAGAAATGACATGACTGAAGACACATATATAAAGGGACTTAAGTAACTCGTAACTTTAAAACGCTCTACTTTTTGTCTCACACAGGACTCAAACCCAGCTCTCCTGCATACCTACACATAAACTAGGCAGCATAAACTTTGAGGGTACTGCTGAAGTGTGTGTGTGCAGAGAGCTGCTTGATACGCCCACTCCTGAGCAGGTCTCCTGAGTGAAAGTTCTGTCCTCGTTTGACCAGTCCACCCACCCCATCTCTTCCATATGTGCCTCTTTTTACTTCTCCTTGTCATGCAACAGTAAGCCTATGCCTGTTAGACATCGCAGTTTAACAATACACAGAACCATGAGTTCTTCTGGTGAGGACTGGTTGGTTTCTACTCTACTGGACCAATGGACCAGTTGCACAGCAGACACGTTACATAAACCTAGGGTAGGAAACATTGTTTTGCTATCATTGAGAAATAATTTCCTAATATTTTTTCAGTATATTGTAAATGAAGTGGTGTAAGACAGAACTAGATTTCTGCACCTCCTCTGTTTTCAGGCTTTAGTGAGTCTGGCCTGTAAAGGTAGATTTAAACCAACCACAGACCGGGTGTTCCTATTGGCTGTTCTATTGGTGCAGTCGTGCGTGCACGTTCCTTCGGTGAGACTCTGAATCAGTGTTAGAAACTCCTGCTGGAAAAGTCGCCATGAAACAGAATTATCAGGAAGAGAATCAAAGAAAAGACTCCAGCTGATGAGCAACAGGAGTTTGTCAACTCACTCTGTTACTTTTTGCTTTACCTTCAGCTGCGTTCATTCATGTGTATTGCGGGGGTTTTGTCGAGGATGGAGAGGACGGGGCGGAGCTGAGACAGAGCTGACGAACAGCTGCTCAGAGCCGGGGAGCTCTGCAGGAGAGGGTTGGTGGCAGACTGGAGCTTCTGGAGGAAGAAACACCGGGGTCGCTCTGATGCCGACTCCTTTATTGGCAGGAGGGGAGCTCAGAGTGTATGTTTTAAATTTATGTGATTAAAAAGTGGATTTATTTTCACTCCCGCTTGTCAACCTCTGCAGCAGCGACCCACAGAGAAATCACAGACCCGCAGACTGGCCAGACGAGACCTCAGCATTTGTTTTCTTGTAGGATGAAAAAGTGAATTTATCTTCACGCTTTAAGTCCACCTGTCGTTTTCCAACCAGTCCATTTCAAAACCTTTTGTGCCTTGTTATTTAGACCCCCAAAATATGTAAAAGTAGGGCCCAACTTTAAAAGTACCTGAATTACTCTTTAATAAGAACACTATAAAGAATACAGATTAGGAGGTGATGAATTAATCCCATACTTTGACTTGCACAGAACAGAACTGAATGGAATCTGATTGGATTAGAGAGACAGAGGAACATGTAAATGATCTATTCACCGATCAGATCTGATCCACTTCACTGCGTCCCGTTATCTGGCATCTGAATCAAGCATCATCCCTCGTCTTCAACTCGGCACAAAACCCAGCAGCGCCGTGTGAATAAAGCCCCTCCCCTCCGCCGCTCTCTCCCACAGTGCTGGTTACTGATATCGATGATGGCACACATCGAGGATGTCGACACTTCAGTTTTAAATGAGCGAGTCGGGACGGCCGGGTGTCGGCTCCAGATGAAGCCCTTTGTACAGCAGAGGCCAATATGTCTGCTTAATGAGACTGTGGTTCAGACCCGGACAGCACGGCCTTGTGGGAAGGATGCCGCCGCTGCTGCTGCTCTGGTCTTATTAAGATGAGAGGAGAGATAAGTGGACGGGAGAGAGTCAGTCTGGCTTTGTTGACTGTCCAGCCTTCCTCTGTCTGCAGTCTGCTGACATTCTGTTACACTCGGCTGTAAATGGGCTGCGGGAGGAGTTTTGTCTACAGTGGGAGATGGAAGTTTAGTGCTGTGCTGCTGATTGGAGCGATAACAGAGCTTTTTCATCTTCAGCAAATGAAAAGTGTCGGTGCTGACTTGTTGTATCATTTTGTAGTACCGTGCTTACTTCCTTAATATGTTTCCTCGGGAGAGATCAACTTCCTGTGACAGAATATCAGGCAGTCTGATTTGAGGAAGAGAAACAGGGAGGACTTTCTTAAAAAGTCTTTAATCCACTGGTCTGTGTTGTCTGATAGGTGTTTTCTGCATGCTGAGCTGAGATTTATTTTATGTGTAGTATCCTCTCTTATGTATTCTAATAATCATTATGTATTAAGAATGTGTAATCAGTTTAAGACTGGGGTTTAATCCGAGCGTCATGAATTCAAACACTTGATTTCTGCAGCCAGCTTTGTGTGGAAATGTTGCTAAAGACTGACCAGCGTGCGCTCTGTTAACGTGGGATCAAATGCGCCAGACTGAGGTTCAGCAGTTCAGCGGTTTGCTGCCACATTTGGAATCCAAAACTCCCAAAAGCCCAAAGTGTGCAAGAAGGTTACTGTTGGAAAACAGAGGTCCAGACTGGGCCAGTAAATAAGTCAAAACTACTGCTCCAACACTTTGTCTGTGTCACTATTACACAGTTTAATTTGACACAGGTCATGTAAACAGCATATTCCAGTAGGATATTTGGACTTAGACCACATTCTGAATGGAGCATATCTGATGAAGACACATGGGATATGCTGTTTGGACATGTAAAGAGCAAATCCAGAACCTGCATCTCAGTCGGAGTCAGTCAGTACTGTAAACAACCCAACAAGCCAGCGGTTTGCAAGGCTGGGGTAGAGATGTGTGCACAAAAGAAAATCTC
The DNA here is from genome assembly GCA_027495735.1 of Lutjanus campechanus. Taxonomy (NCBI): domain Eukaryota; kingdom Metazoa; phylum Chordata; class Actinopteri; order Lutjaniformes; family Lutjanidae; genus Lutjanus; species Lutjanus campechanus. Next base: position 13,769 of record JAJHUR010085489.1, read on the forward strand.
ACTTTTGTAGTTGGAGGGAGACACATGTCTACCTTTAAGCATTATTTTAAACATTTGATATCAACATGTTTTTGGATATGTACAAATATTACGATGCCTTTTCAAGAAGGTGGTTAAATGAATGAAAGGACGCTGGGTTCAGTCCAGTGGAAAACTTTGAAAAAATACTATTTTGACGGAATCAAAAGTATGCACAGCTGCCTATACACGTGAATATTAGATGAATATTCATTTTCATTAGGCGTGTAAACAGCTTGGTAGGAATGTTGTCTTTTTCAGAATAATTGCAAAAACTGGAATATTGTGAGCGTGTAAACGTAGCCACTGCAGAATGCACAGTGTGAGTCTGCTGCTGGAGTCGCATCAGACGCCTCTGAACGCGAACAGAATATGGAATCTGTCTTCATAGAATAACTTGTTTCAACACATTTCGTTAGTGTATCACATGAAGTTTTGTAAAATATCACTTATTTGAGGCTGTTCGGTCAGACAGGGACAGATGACAGGTAATAAACTTGGCATTTCATCCTCGCAGCTGCATGCTCACTTTCTTGATTAACATAAATTCTGCTCTCTTGCCTTAAATATTATTACTGCCACCAAACACCACACTGAAGTGGTCAGGTAGGTTGTATTTTGTGATGCCTTTATGATGTTTTGACTGAAGCTGAAGTCATTAAAAACAAGAACATTCCCAGGAGATTGTGCTTCTGTTCCCAGGATAGAAAATGACTCATTTTGAGGAAAAATATTAATCCCTAACTTAGACCCTCTCCTCGTGGGGAGGAGGGGAAGGTTACTCAGAGGACAGCCAAAGAACAAACAGTTTTTCTATGTATCGACACAGATTATGTACAATGGATTTGTTATCTTAGCACAGCACACATCTGGACTGCTGTCATCCCTGTTATTAGTGTCTAATAGCTTGTAATGTCCCTGATTATGTGATTTAGACAGCATACGGTAATGAGCGTGTCCATATCATATGGAAAGAGACACAAACGTCCCCAATGGGTTACACACACACACACACACACTCATCCTAATTACATACGCACGCATGCACCCAGTCATACACACTGAGGCGTCAACAGTTATAAAAGTGACAGGAATTTGTAGGAAATAATCCACTTTGTAAAAAATAGACCAGTTCCACACTGTAGAAGACGTGTGGTTGTTCTTTGTCCTTTGCAGGAACATTTATACTTTGTGTTACTATCTTCTGATCACATTGGTGTGAATAAATCAACCCAGCCAACTTGTGACCTGATTGATCTCTTCATCCTCTGACCCATGACTTAAGAAATCCTCCTCTCATTGCCTAAACAGTCACAAAAAAATCCACTATTTATCAGAAAGGATGAAAAATTCAGTCTGTCGGTCAGTGTTGCCTGAAATATCTCAACAAATGTCAAACACTAGTGGTGCATATTACTATTTGGGTGATTTGTTTCACCTTCGTTGTCCTACTTATTCTGATTGTGCTTATTTTTATCATTATTTTAGTATTTTAGATGCACGTCCATGAAGGAGAGGGCACTTCACACCTTCATCTGCTCTACACGCTCTTATTAATGTTTTTCAAATGTTCTTTTATCAGCATTTTATCATACAGTCTATGAAACCATAGTCCAAACTGTACTTTGATATGTGAACTTATTTCATCCTTTTGTTTTGAACCTGATCTATTTTGATTATGTGCTCGGATGCTCATAATTCTGGATTTAAGAGGGTGGGATTTTATGGGTTTCTGCTTTTTTTAAATTCTGTAAATCTTTTAATATGGAGAGCACTTTGTGCTTAAGTTTAAAAAGTGCTACATAAGTAATATTATTATTGTTATTATTATCATTATTATTATAATACATTCATGTTCCACTCAGGATAAACTGTAAACTTTCGGCATTTTAAAACTTTTTAAACTTTGTTGATCTGACTTTTCAATTCACTGGAGGTGTTTGTGTTCATAAATGTTAAAACACCAAAGTTACACAATAACATGAATTAATTAAGTGATTGATGCAGGGGTGGACCATCAACTCCCATATTCTGCAGAGTAAAATGATTGTTTTGATATAACGGCTGTTTCTGGTGAAACAGAAATGATGTTAGTGTTTAACAAAAAGAATAAATCTTTCCATAATGCTGTCTGATGCCTAGAATAACAGTGGAGGTACTTTTTTTTAGCAGCTAAGATGATCTACTGGACCAGTTCCAAAACTTTTTTCATTCAGACCCCAAAATACGTAACAATAAGCTGAGCCGAGCTGAAATGAAACCTTCAGCAGCTACTTTCACACTCAAGATGCTTAAGTCCACATGCACACTGTCTGAACTGTGTGTGTGGTGTGACGGTGTGCAGACGGCATGTCGGGACTTTTGGAGACTTGGATTGTGGCAGACGAGCAGTGTGGAGACATTTTCTGTTTTCTTTCCAGTTGTTTTTTTACATTTGAACACTGGTCACCATTCACTTCCATTGTCTGGGAGATTCTGCGACACTGTTTTTCTGTGAAACTCCAGCAGAGTTTTACAGACAAACCAAATAAACCCGACCCTCAGTCTGCATGAGGGTCAGTGGATAATGACTGAATATTCATTTTAAACTGTGAAAGATCTGATTGATCAAATTAGATTTGAACATGTGAGTAAAAGAAAGGACAGATGTTGTTGCAAACTTTTCAGCACCAGATTGGTTTTGTTTTTTCGTTCAAAGGTTTCATGCAAAGTTGTCTGAACTTCGGTGGTGTGTCTCCTCGTTCATGCAGCAGGTGTACCGTGTGTTTTCACAGTGCAGCTCTGACCTTGTTTTGACTGACAGCGATGGGAGACAGGTGTTACTGCTAAACAAAAAGTGTGATGGATTACAGATGAGTCGGCTCTCTGGAGGCGTCTCTGCTTTGACAAGTCCTCCCTCAGGCTCCTGTCCCTCATCTCCAAATGTCTCTGAAAACACATGTGAGCGTCGTGTTTTATTATATTTGTATCATGTCCTCAGACATCTCTGCATTTTGGGCTGTTTCCAGAAATTACATCATGACTCCATCACAGAGTTATTTTTGTAAATTCCCTTTAGTCGGCCGAACAACTCCCTTCGCTTTTGCCTTATCTTCTCACATTTTCAGCACATGGATTGTGAGTTTCCATGAAATTCATCATTTGGTGAATGATTCTAACAAACAGCCCCACATTGTTGGATTCTGACCAACATTTGAATCATAAGTGTCCCCACGGGGAAATGAATGTCCAAATCCAACAGCTGCACACGACCACAGTAAAGTGATGTACTGTCACACTGTACTTTACTTTCCACATGTTGACACTGAGGGACTCAGAGACTTTAGATTATACCCATCATACTGCTTCAAATTTACATTTAAGTGACACTCAATGACATCATACCTCAAACTTTAAAATGACTTTATTATATTACTGGTAAAACTGACTCACTGTATGTCGGCAAATGTTAAATTAAGGATTATATAGTTGACATTTTTATATATTGTTCATGCTTATATTTCTGAATTCATGTTTGAACTATCGTTATATTTACACTGATTCAATTTCTAATAAAATCCAGAAGTAAAAACTTATTATTATCTTTATGTGGCCAGATCAAAAATGATGAGACTGACACTAAATAAAATTACTTAGTGGGTCTGTAATGTTCCCGACTGCCTTTGAAAAATAAAGCAGCATTAATGCTGCAGTTTTAAAGGATTTTATAAAAAACAGGAAGGGAATAAACAGAAAAATATCTTTGCTCTGTCCTTTTCTGCTCTATCAACTTTCAGCTTTAAAGTGAGTACAGTTATACTGGTACCTCCAGCTACAGTGTCTCCTGTTAACAACTCTAATAAACTTCAGTTTTACAGTGTAAACTAGACTTAACTAGACTCTACTAGACAGTAAATATCACACTTGCAGCCCTAGTATGCATATATTGTTTGTGACACAATGAACACCTGCAATATTCTGACATTTTACAGAAACTTGAATTTCCCCTGTTACTCAAATCAGATTGAAAGTTTGTTTTCTTTTTGTTTTTCAGGCTGTTGCAGATCAAATCCAGTCATCACATCGCAGCTGGACTCGGTCCTGATTGGCTCCCCTCGATAAACAAACACTGAAACCCTCTAAAGCAGGTAAGTCTCCTCCTTCATCTGCTTTTGCTGTTTTCTTCCAGTCAGTGTCAGTGTTTGACTGGCATGATTGTTTTTTTGTTTTGTTTTCTGATCATGGACGAGTGACATCCTGCAGCACTCGATTTGATTTGGTGAAAAACTGAAACAAGTTTAATGATGAATCAGAGGTCTGAGCAGACGAATGTGATGGAGAGTGTTTGAGGAGACAAATACGATTCTGTCTGTTGGCTCAGCTCAACGTTTACTTGTTAATATTCAAACCTGGATGTGGGCAGCAGGGAGATCTCTCTCTCTCTCTCTCTCTCTCTCTCTCTCTCTCTCTCTCTCTCTCTCTCTCTCTCTCTGTCTCTCTCTCGCTCTCTCATCCTTTAGTGGTAATTTCAGATCCAGCAGTCAGACACCTGCGTCTCTGTTTGATAAATATTGAATCTGCCAGAGTTTGAGATGGATCTTTAGCAAGGCCATCACACACACAGCCACACACACAGACTTGTGTTATTATATTTGTGGGGACTCATCATTGGCATAATGCATAATCCGGGCCCCTTACCCCAAGTCTTAACCCTCAAATAACCCTTTAAACATTTGGGGATGTTGCTGTCCAGCATTTTGGCCCCACAAATCTGGCCGGACCCCCACAAGCTCCCCAACAAGCCTTTGAGTGTTTTCTCACACGCTGAACAACCTCCCACAGGTTGGCAGGTTGGCGAACTTTGAATCCTCTGGTTTTGTTGCTGTCTGACATACAAATACATGCACACACACTGTCTCTGTGTAAACACAGAGACAGACAGCTGTGTGTGTGTGTTAGATGTGGATGTGTGTGTGTGTTTGTGTTTGCAGAGTCATACTGACAGAGTACACAAAGAAGGTGTGACAGGCATGTTGATCTCCTGTGTCGGCCACCATCTGTCTCTGATTGGTCGGTGTTTCTGAGTGTGTGTAGGATAGTAAGCTTAAGTCTTTTTCTTCTTACACTCTTGTATCGTTCTTAACTCTTTCCCTGCTAGCATTTTTTTTTTAAATTGCCAGCCATCGCCAGCGTTTTAGACAAAATTCACTGATATTTCAACACTCACAGAATATTCAGTTCTAAGAATATGAAAGAACAAATCTTCTCGTTTCAGACACAAAAAAACAGTTTGTTTGAGCTTCACTCATTCTGTTTTTTTTAAAGCACTTGAATGTTAGTTTGTTGCACCAAAAAATCCACCCCCCGCCGAAACACTCTGTGTAAGAGGCCTGGGGGCTGGAGCGCTGCTCTCTGTCCTGTGAATCTGCAGATGACCATCAGTGTTTTCATGCTACATAACATCATCTTTGTCGGTTCTCTTCTTCAAGAGAGAGACAATTTTTTTGTCAGATGATCCGTCACTGCGTCCCCTGTACCGCCTGGCAGTGAAAACAGTAACTGATGGAAAATCTCATATTGGCGGGGAAGTGTTGTGTCTTAAATGACGGAAAATCTTGTCAACAGTGGGGAATTAGTTTGAGTGGACCTCAACATATACAGAAACATAAAATGTCTTTTGAGTAAACACACATATTATGCACGTGTCTCTTGGTGCCAGAGGGCTGCTTGTTGTTGTTTTTTCATGATACTGAAAAAAATCCCAGCAGTGTTGTTCATAAGTTAGTGAGTAATATTTTATCAACAAGTTGGCGAACACGATCGGACCAGGACCGAACAACCTCTGAGACCCACTGTGGCTAGCTTGACAGGGAATACAGCACTGAGGTGGTCTTTCCAGAATTAGCTAGTGGCCTCCTGGGGTGGAGTCAGCTAATAGGATGCCTAGCTAGCTTTAGCAACAAGTAAACTAGCTATATGTCCTGCGGGAAACTATGTAAATCACCTTGGTGCTGTACTCTGTGCCTTCGATGAACTGGCAACTTGTCCAGGGTGTACCCCGCCTCTCTCCTAATGTCAGCTGAAATAGGCTCCAGCCCCCCTGTGTCCCATCAGGATAAGCAGTTATGGACAACGGATGGATGGATGGACTGTACTCTGTTGTCAAACCAGCCTTAAAACATTAAAGCATTTATAATATTCCTGCATGTCATGGAATTCATGGAAAAACAAGCCAAAATACTCTTTGACCCACTGCTTGGGGACATAGAAGACCACCTCCTCTCTATCAAAGGGGCGGTCACAACAAACTGAACCGTGAATCTATCTGTCGTTTTGCACAGAGAATCTGATGAAGCAGCTGAACCCTGCAGCACATAAAACACACAATTTTCCTACGAACAATGGGTCAAGAAAGACCCCTGAAGAGTTATGAACTTATCAAACCTCTTTATCACGAGTCCAAATGGAACCACTTTAGTTGAGGTCAAGGGAATTATTCATGACACTGAAATAAAAGCGTTTGACAGTGTAATAAAACTTCATGACATCTTTATGACACGTCCAAAATGTTGAAGTTGAGGTCAAGGAAAATATTCACGACACAATTATAATGGTCTTATGACAGTCGATGTCAAAATCAACCACATGACAGTTTAATGTCATGTTTAAAACATCAAGCTAACCAGACAACTGAAACAATGTCAACTTTGGAAGAAAACTGACACAATGTAGGACTCATATAAAAATAATCTCAATCAATCAGCACTTATGACTCACTGGAAGTGTGTGGTGATGTCTGTCTGATCTGCAGAGACCTGCCTTCTGCCTCAATCTTCTTATTGTCTCGTTATTTTGCTGTTTTTGGGACACTTTACTTACTGAAAGTGTCAGTGTTTGACAACCTGTTAATGAGACTCAACAATCAAGCAGCAACTGACAAATCCTGCATCTTCTGCCTGTAAGGACCACAGTCATTAAGGCTCCTTCATTATCATGACAGGGGTCATTTCATTGTTATGATGGTGTTATGTCAGACTTATGCACACACCTTTAAATAACGTGTTACTAACAAATCTATCAAAGGTGCACGATTATTAAAAATATAATTTTAACTGGTGTTTCTCTGCTTCTTCTTGCCCATCATCCAAAAGTTCTAATGATCCAAAAATTTAAGATACACTAACAAATTAACAAGTTGTGTACCAAAACTTTTGCTGACATTCCAAGTTGTTGTTCAGAACATCATTATGGCTTCATATTATTTTCTGAAGGCTCTGATGCGAGAATACAGGATACAACTACAGACTCATTTGGGTCAAAACATCCCCCTGACAGTTGCGTGGAAACACCTTTTATTCTGGCTGGGAGGAAACACTAAATAACACAATTAGAGCTGTTATTAGTGTGTTGACAGATTACAGTTGGGTCACATTTGGTTATGTAATGTATGAATTATTAGTTTGAGCAGGAGACACTTGCAGCTGATAAGCAGCATCTCCTGTCCTTGATTCTATGAAGACGTCCTCTAAACAAATTAGATTCACTTGGGTCTTTTTTGCTCGGCTCCATAACAGTGTACCATACATAAATGTGGGTCCATGGTTGTTTTCATGCTGCTTTTGTGTCTGTCCGGTCTGCATATCTGTTGTGTGTCTGTGTACTCATCCACATTAGCCTTCTGCTAAGTGAGGACACCTCTGTTTGCCAGCAAAAGACAAGCGTTTGAAGGACATTTCTGCTGCCTCTTAAAGCAGCGATGAGGACGCTGTGACAGTCTGCAGCCGCTGTAAAGCAGAGCAGGGCTGCAGCTCAGCTGCTCAGCTGTAACACTGGTTTTATAGGCAATGAAAGCTAACAGTGGATGGCTTCTGATAGTGTTTGGGAGGTTCCATCAGAGGCTAATAGCATTTATGGGCTTTCAGATGTGAACAGGGTTGGGAGTGTAAAGACGTCTTGCCTCATTTGTTGCTGGTGTATCACTATTCTTTAAAAGGACATATACAGAGTGCAGTAATGAGAACTTCTGGAAACCTCAATCGGGTAAGGCTTTCTATGGAAATCCTTGTATTTAGTGTTAGTTCAAAGGTAATACAGCCTTTATAGATGCTTAATAACATTGTTATGTGCTAATAAGACTATAAAGTGCACCTTATGAGTTTCTTATAATTGCTCATACTGTCATATTATTACAAATGCTTTTTGTTGCGCAATTAGATGCTGTAGATAACAGTTGTTATTGGGGAGCGGAGTAGCAGTGATGCATTGAGCAGTGCTTTCTGATCCGAGTCAGAGCCACACTGTGATACAGTTGGTAAAATTGCTCTCGATGGTTCAGCGGTAAAAGGTCACTAGAAACTGAGGAGACAGATAGACTTTCTGCAGCCTCCTCGGGAAGAAGAGATCCTGGTGTGCCTTCTTGAACAGGGGTGATATACATTCTTGGTATTGAGTTCCAGGTTGTTGTCTGCGTGCCATGCTGCCAAGTGCTGGACCTTCTCCCTGCAGGCCCACTCATGTGCTGTTGATGAAGCAAACCACTGTTGTTCGCACATTTGATAATGGTATTAGAACCATGTACAGGACTGCTGAAGAGGGAGTAGAGCAGAGGACTCAGGACGTAGCCCTGTGGAACACCACGGCTCAGGGTGAGGGTTTTAACTGTTTGTCTATGAGAGTCACCATAAAAGTTTAAAGTCAATCAGATGCCCTAAAGCTAGACCTAGACTTAGACGTAACCTTGATAAATGCCTTAAAGCAACATTATATAAGATTTGAAGACTATTTTTTGTGATTTGGCTAACCCACTTTTTTTTCGTGCAGTTCCCTTGCTCACTGCTGTTGAAAATATGGACAGTTGTACATGTGCATTTGTGATGATTACATTACTTATGATTAGGAACTAGCGAGTTGACAACTTTGCTAAACATCAAGCAAGTGCTACAACACAAGACACAGCAAGTAGCTGATATTACCAACTAGTCCAACGCTAAGAACGCCAGCTCGCCATCTGTCATGAAGCATTTTATTTCACAAGCTCTCAACAACAACTAAAAGCAAGTCTGATATTTACTCGTCTCTTACTTGGACATTCTTTTTTATTCCTCTTTTAGCCTCCTCTTCTTGCCCACTCCCCAGTCCCCACTTTCACTGGAAGCGCCAAGCTTCCAGTCCAGTCTTCGCAGAATCAGCTAGCTGCACGGCTAACTGAGCTAATAGCAAACTGCAGTTACATTTAGCAGCAGTTTACTGTACTGTGCATCAAGAAACTCTCGAAATCACAGAGTTGAGCAAATCAGAAAACATTTTCTTCATAAATTATGATCCATTTACATCGAAATCAGTGAGATATTTGGTGGTGTGAGACATGATGCCATAAAGTGTTAGCCACATGTACCTGGCAGCCCAAGTTATAGAATAGAAAAAGGCACACAGGGCACAGAGTGAGAATAAAAGAGGCACCATTCACCCTGTTACAAATCAATGTAGCATCAAATGACTTTGAAGCTGTTATTTCAAGGTAGGATAGTTACATAATGTTGCTTCAAAGATGAAACTGAGTGACCATCCATCCATCCATCCATCCATCCATCCATCCATCCATCCACCTCTGGCTGATAACAATTCCAGGAATCATTTCATTCCTCCATCTGTCATCCTGTATAATGTATCACAGGATTCATTTTTAACGCTGTGATTGCTTTTCGGTTGGTAAACAATTTGGATGCAGGAGGACTGAGTCCCCGGAGAGGAGCGGCACATTCAGACAATATCAACAAACGGCAATTTGACTGCCGATTGCTCAATTCGCAGAACAAAATCAACCTCCTCATCGCCGACTGAATGGGTTTTCAGCTGCGTTAAAGACGCATCCCAGAGCATCTACTCTTTGTGAGCAGGACCTTTCACAGCAGCTACACACTCTCAGCCATTGTTGAGGATTCCTGTGAGGGTCTAAAATTAAAAGACCA
>JAJHUR010085490.1:0-10304 GCA_027495735.1 Lutjanus campechanus
CACCAGTGCTAAATAAACATTGTGCCGTCGTGTAGTAGAGATGAACAGAAAATAATGTTTGTCAGTAATAATCAGCAAACATAAATGAGTAATTAAAGATAATAAAAATACTACTTATAACTGTGTCTACAGTGTTTAGGGTTTATTTGTTACTGTCTACTTAGACAGATTACCATCAGTTTGGTAGTCATTATCTTAACAGCTCTCATGGTTGAACTCTATCATCCTGCAGCCTGGTCTAAAACCCTCTCCTCCCTCTCCTGTGTTTCAGGTTTCCGCTCAGCAAGCCTCAACTTGCCAGCAAATGGGTGCACAGCCTGGGGATGAAAAACTTCATCCCAACAGCCAACACCTGCCTCTGCTCGGAGCATTTCCGGACCGACTGCTTCAGGGACTACAACGGCAAACAGTTTCTGAGGGAGGATGCAGTACCCACCATATTCACTCATGGGCAGGATACATCAAAGGTGTGGGTTCACAAGATTATATATCATATTATTCTTCTTTAACAGTTTGTTTTCAGTCCAAACCAGTCATCCTGTTTTACTTTTATATTAAGTGAATAAATAACTGTGAAAATTCCACAGATTGAACTTCGTAAAAGAGGGGTGATACCGAAGGAGACAAACGTTGCGAATCAAATGGGAACACAAGCAGACAGAGACAGAGCAAGAGAGGCCAATATACGCAGAGAAAGACAAAGAGGAGGAATGAGGGTGAGTTTTCTGCAACTGTTGTCTGTAATGTGGTAAGAAAATGGTGTGGAACATTAAAGACAATTATTTTTTTAGGAAAACCTTTTAAGTTTTTAGTAGCAAGTTTGGCTAAAACCTGCAAAAAATACCTTAAATTCTTAACTTCTCTCAGTACCATGATTGTTACACAAGCGCAACAAAAGGAGGCTGAAAAACGGCCTAATATTATACTTTACACATCCACAAGGTGTGCGGGTTCACTAAGGTCCACGCAGCGTAAATTTTGTCATTAGAAGGACTATATTTAGGCTCTGTGCAGACATCCGCTTCCCCATGTTGTTGTGCTGGTCATCTATAGATGCCCATCTATTGCATATATGTGAAATGCAGACAAGAACTAAGAGGCATCTGTTGTGTCCACAGTCGTCTGTGTACATGTACCATTTTTTACAATCTTACAAAGTGCTGTTAAGTCTGCTGTATGTTAATCTGCCTAATTAACGTCTGCAAAGCAGGACTGAAAATTATTCTAAATTATTATATTAAATTATTATTGTAACAAAAAGTAGACTCATCTGTTCAGAAGCTACAGGGCTACACCATCAAAATAAAGTCAAAAGGACAAACTGATGCTGCTGACTCACTAACTTTGTAGAGTTCACATTAGAGGCCCAGTGGGGAGCCACATTGTCGCCTAATTAGAAGAGTAACAAGCACAACCCAACTTTACAGTTTAGGAAATTATAATTCCCTGTGATTTCAGTAGCAACGGTCACTCAGTGACTTTCACCTCGATCCTTTTGGTTTAAAACAGTCAAAGTTAGGGTTGTTGTTTTGTTTTGTTTTGTTTTGTTAGAGAGAGAAAATTAGTTTTTAACTATTCTGATCATAGATTAATCGTTTCAGCCATTTTTCAAGCACAAATGTCGAATATTTGCTGGTTCCAGCTTCTTAAATGTGAAGATTTGCTGTTTTTTCTTTGTTTGGGTTTTGGACTGTTGATTGGTCAGAATGGGTGAATTCCCCTTTTTAATCTTCAATATCGATATCCATGCTGCATCCTTGAGTATCTGCGGATACCAATCCGATACCGTTCTTTTCCCTCTCTTAAACAGCTAAGCTGTTAATAATACCTGTAATGTACTAATACCTGTTAATGGTTACACTTTGCTTAACTTAGCCATCTAAAAAACATCATGCTCAAACTGTGAAACAAATATTCTTCCCCCCTAAAGGAAGGAACACATAGCCCACAACATGACTCAGTTATGCAATACATGTATCCCTGAGCGTCATGACTGTCGGCCAGTATCTGATCGGCTCATCCCTATTGGTTAGATCAAAGAAGCAATTTGAAGACAGCACTCTGGGAAATTGATAAATATTTCTTAGAATAAACAATAATTTGATTAACCATAAAAATATTCAGCAGATTAATCGATAATAATAATTGGTAGATATTCATGTTGTTGTCAGAAAAAAAACTGATCTACAGTTAAACACTCATGAGCATCTACTGGTTAAATCAAATCATTTGAAACAAAGCCCTCTCTGTGCTTCCTTAAGAGCATTAAACCGGGGTGCCACTGTAGCTCATTTGATAGAGCATGCGCCCCATGGACTGAGGCTATTAGTCCTTTGCAGCAGCTGCCGGTTTGACTCCCACATGCGTCCCTTTGCTGCATGTTGTCCCCTCTTTCTCCCTACCCCCTGTCCTGTCTGCTCTTCAGCCGTCTCTGCAAAGAGCCCCCCCCAAAAAAGAGCATAAACCAACATTTTTTTATATGTCTGTTTTCTTCTTATGATCAACTACAGCGATCATATGAACTGCTGTGTGAATAATTTACTTTAGCATAAAATGTACTTTATTTATTTTGTCACAGGGTGGACGAGGAAGCCGTGGAGGAAAACAAATGTCTGACAGGTGAGACAGTGTGTGGGTGTTTCTTCATTCTCACAGCAGCTCTACTGAATTGTACAATATAAGTATGTCTGTACATTTTTCACCTCTGTATCTCTGCTCTTCAGCGAAGTGAATGAGCGTCCTTTGAAACACTGAGCTCTTTTCATCATGTAGCCCATCCCAGATAAACTCACTACCATTTCTGAGTGTTGTTGCCCAAAAAGACCATAAATTTCTGCACAGTTTATGACAAAATAACAGCTGGAATACATTAAACATCCCAGTCTGAGTCTGAATGTTCAGAGGTTTTCTTTTCCCTCAGGCACCGCGTTGGTAAATGAAATTAATTAGATCTGAATGTGGATTTGATCATTGTCTCATAATGATGTGAAAGACAAAACTGTCCCCAGGTTTTCACCCCTAAGTGAATGTTTCATAATATTAATTGTCATTGCCGCACTGGTGTACGCTTAACCATTAAAGATGTAAATTTATGCAGAGATATTCAGCTGTGATCATTTTATTCTGTCAGATATAAATAAAACTGAAACAGTAATTAAAGAAAACACTGAGGGCGAAGGATGCTTCAAGAAAACCCAATGAATTTGTTGCATGACAGTGAAGGAGTCAGTCGGTGATGTCGTTCTTTCCTCTCGTGCACGCAGACAGAGCATCGCAGCTAAGAGCAGAGTGTATGACAGCAAAGGCCGACTGCTCTCCAACAGCAAGGACATGTGTGACTGTCTGGACGTGGACTGTATGGGCTGCTTCTACCCCTGCCCCGAATGCGGCTCACGAAAGTGTGGAGTCGAGTGCCGCTGCGACAGGAAGTGGCTCTACGAGCAGGTGGAGGTGGAGGGTGGAGAAATCATCCGGAACAAGTTTGCCGTTTAGTTAACAATGACTCATTTAGGCTGTAAAATGCTCAATTTTGGAATCACGGGAAGGAAAACGTACTCTTTCCCTGAACTCCTCTGCAAAGTCCGTCTGATGGAACATTCAAGACTCAAGAGATATTTAGGTTTTTTTTGAAGGAATCCTCAACAATGTTGTCTGATATCAATCAGGTTTTGCAAAGCTTCTGCAGATGGTAGAAGATTATGCAGAACAATTTAAGTATTCTGCTGAATGTTTGATGTGCATTTTGTTGCTTTTAAAAATGTTGCTTGTTTCCTTTTAAATGTCTTTTTTTTATTTGTTCACATTGGGCACTCCAGTAAAAACGATGCTTACATGCCATTCTGTTTTAATAAACTATTTTCTTTAATATCTGCAATGTTGATATGCTGTTACATCCGCAGAGGTGGGAATAACTTAACCTGATGTTTACATGTCCAGCTGTCTAAAGTGAAATCCCAAAACCCATTTTGTCACAACGAGCTGCTAAAAGGCAAAACTCAGCACTTTCACGTGGATGTCTGATCATTGTTGATGGTAAATTCGGCCATAAATTCCTTTCAGTGTGCTGCACTGACCAAGAAAGCTGATTCTCCTGCTCACAGAGCTGTGCCAGCAGTGCCTACATGTATCAGGAAGCATTGTGCACAAGCGTCTGACACCCCCGCCCATGTTGCTGTATATCATCAACCTAACCTATGGTTGTTGGCCAGAACATCGCGGTGGGTGACGAAAACCACTGACATAATACATGTAGACGTGCCTTGACCGCTTTGGCTTGTTGCCGTATTACGTCAAAGTCACCGCCACGTTGGAAAGGTCAAGACTACTTCCTCCACATAGATCATACACCCTTAAATACTACACCACTCATTGAGATCAGTTAAGAAATAAATGTTATAGTGCTTTTTATCCAAAAAAAAAAAAAACTGCAGCAGCTCCCATGTTGTCATGTGTTTGTTAACAGGTCAGTCTTGACTTAACAAAAATGGCGGTGACGTTGGCGTACAATCCCAAGACTAATGCAGTGCCTATGTCATGGAGGTGCAGACTAGAAATCCAAGCTGAAACAGCCTGTAGTTCCTCCTTCAAGCCAACCACATCCTGGTGACATCAGTGGATTCAGAAAGAGATTTTGCAGCAGGAGAGCTCAGCTTTCTTTGTCAATATGGCACACACTGGATTTTATTGAGTTCCCACCAATACTGACTCCACATAAAAAGTGCCTGATTTTCCCTTTAATTCTGTGTTGTTTAATATACTTTAAGACATTTCCGGCTTGAAGTATTTACAGAAGGGAAAAAAGAAGTAAGGAATCATATTAGATCTGAAATAGGCGACTGACAGGAGGAAAACTTTTGGAGAGTTACAGAGAGATTGAGGGTTTCACGGAACTATGTGATCTGTGGTGCTTTTGGTTACATCATGTGACGTGTACAAACGACAGAGTCGTATATGTACACATTGTATAGTTTTGTTTAAAATAAAAACATTTTTGACCAAAATGTTCAAGAAAACTTTTTAATAAGTATTTGTAAGTAATAAATGTCAATTTAGGAATCGTCATAAGGAGCTTTTTTTTTGGGAAACTGAAAGATTTATTAAATCCCTGACAAAGTTTTACAGTAGAAAGAGAAAAATATTTTAGTCTTTGCGGTGTTCAAGCTTCAAAACATCTACTTATGTATGACTTCTCTTGTGATATGTACACTCAAACATCTTCAGGGACTGTTCATCGCAATCAGATCTGATAATCTGGAAAACTGAGGAATAACAGTTCATCTGACGGAAACGTACCGAGTGTAGCGGTTAACAAAAAGGGGGGTGGAAAAAGCTTAGCAAGACGTCTGGAAAGCACAGTAATTAATCTAAAATCCATGATAAGATTGAGATGAAAAATAATGAACTGGAAAAAGATCTTAAATGCAATTACGATGATGCTGATTGGTGATATCCTTGAAATGTCTCAGACTGTATTGATCTCAATTTAACATAGACAAATACAGTTTAATATCTTTAATAGAACCCATTACGCTTCACAAAGGCTCCACAAAATATACCACAGTGTCTCTCCCAGTTGCCAGAGATGGGAGACCAGTGATGGAGACCTACGTCATATATTTGGAATTTGGAAGAATTTTGGAAATATGTTGTTTCCCCTTTCTGTTAATGTGCCATGGAGGTTTTTGTGCATTTAACAGTAAGAAGGAGTCTGTGTCAAAGGCAAACACTACTCCTGAATACCTGGTTTGTAATCGAGCCTTTGTCCCATAACGTGGTGACATCACAATGTAACACATTTGCATTATGTGCAACTAGTTTGGAAGTGAATTTAAAATCGGTTTGGGGCCTTAAACAGAGTGTTTCAAGCAGAGCGTTAAAAGAGGTGCCGCAGCTACAACGTCTTTTTGAACATGCAAAGATGTAAACCTGTTCTAGTAGAAACCCAAAATAAGTATGAGCTTGAAAATGAGCATGGAAATATTCCTCCTAAGCAGAGGCAACGGCTAAATGATTTAACATCCTATAGTTCACCTGAAAAGATCTTAAGGAGGAAACCAGCAATGTGTGAAAAAAATATGGGGCTCTTTCTTGGCCTTACTCCCATCATTACTCCCCCGCGGCTGGTGAATTAGTACGGAAACGTGTCCTCCTGTGCTCCCATTGTCTGCTTAATGTTGTAATATATACCTTATTAACACACAGTAGGACCTCATACCTTACTTGATTGCATTTTTTTTTAATTTTCCAATCGCGAACAAGGGAGAAATTTCTACAGAACCACAGCTGTGGGTGGGAGGTGGCAGGAGGGTGTTTTGTTTGTTGTCTTTCTCATGTGTTTTTTGTTTATGGAAAAATAGCTATTTTGCTTTAATTTAAAAAAAAAATCTCTGTAAAGCATCGTGACCAGTTCAGGAGCTGCTGTATATCGCTGAATTAGAATATTCTCTCTTAAAAAGCTAAATGTGGTTCAAAAGGTGAGGCTTAAACCTTTAGTCTCTCTATATTATCTGTCACAGCTCCTTTTTTTGGCAGCTGAAAGTCATAACTCCATTATGTGTGCTATAGAAAGAGCACCGTCAGTGTGATGTTATATGAAGTCCTTTTAACAAGTAAAGACATTAATTAATGCGCCTGCATGAGTCATCTCAGTAATCCACCTGGTGAATAAATGCCCTTTTTAAAATGTAATTAATTTTTATTTCCATTAGGTCATTTTTGGGCCGATTATCTCAGACTGGACACCAGAGGACCCGTCTTTTTTTTACTCCCCCCCAACCACACGCACACACACACACACACACACACACACACTCGCCAAAGGCAGCATGACACAGCAGTTCATCACGCTGGCTAAAGGAAGAGCTGCAGAACTGCTCCGACAGTAATGTCTCATCTGTACACATCCTGCTGTCCTTGAGCTCAGCTGCAGGTCAAGTGTCATACAGTCCAGGGTTGCTTCGCCTCCACATCCTCTGCTTATTTCTGGAAAACGTGGTCCTGACAAATTTGAGTTTTGAGGAATTACAATAGTGGATATTAATGTAAATTAAATCATTGTCTAGTAGGGAGGGAAGTGGTGTGCAGACAGCTTACCATCACAAAAACTGTTGTTTTTATTAAATGTAAATATAACAAAAGTGTGCCTCTGTGTTGTTTTTGCTCTTTTCATTGCCAGTCTTCATAATGCATATTATAGCTCTTTTTTTAAAGGGCTACATATAAATGAAGCTTATTAATATTTATAAAACCTAGTCGATGAGAGCAGAGAGAGAGAGTCGATGCAAACAAGCCATTCATCAAAGCAGCTCAAGTTTTGCTGCAAACTCAAATTTAAGTTCGAGTTGAAATATATTTTCCCAGTGGGACGATTCGTGTTGCACCAACTCCAAGTACAGGAGAAACTCCAAGACCAGATATCAGCCCTCACCGACTCTCTCTGACTGCTGACAGGAACGTTAAAGGTTAATTCCAGTAGTTTTAAACCTAGTCTCTATGAGAGGGCTGCACTGTAACCCTTGGAGGCAAATGTGCAGGTCAAAGAACCTGCTTGTTTTTTCACTGACAGGCTCAGCATCCCTACATAGACAGAACTAACACGACAGGGAACTGAAGCTGTTATAATACTCTCTTCATAGCCACCAGACTCCTTTCGACAAAAAGGGCAATTTTACCAATTTTAGTTTGTTTGCCTTGTTGCGTGACTTTTAAACACATGTCAAAAACATCAAAGTCACACACATTAACGTGTCAAAGCAACAACAGGCACTGAGGTGGATGTACTACGATGGGCGCATTTGCCCCAAAGAATAATGTTGCATCTACTGCAGCCTGTTTCACAGCTGCCGGCTGAGGGGGATCTACTGGAGGCCAATTTTTCCCCCAGGATGAATTGGAATAACTTCGGTAATCCTGTAACTTTCTATTAAGAACCATAATCAGGTTCAAATATGAATTTCTGGTAACCAAACTAACCAAAATTAATGTATTCCTATGCACTATTTACAATTTTTATAAAACAAATATTCCACTAATATTTCTGTTTATATACAGCGGTGAATACTCTAGTGAGGCCTGTAAGAATGACATACGTCCTGCGGCTTATATCATATCCAAAGCATATCCAAAAACCTGTTGATGTTCAAGTGTTACATAATATGTAGAAGTAGGTGTGTTTCTCATTCCAACCTGACATGTGGGCTTCTCTATTGTGCCTGCATCTCTTCCTCAACCATGCAGACTGCTGGCTAGTAGGTTTGATTACAACACAGAGACCTGAACATAATGCACATGTCCAAAGAATGCTCTTAAAACCTGAATAAAACTGTCATTTCCCACGTCTTAATTGGAAAATTCTATATTTGGAATAAAGCATAATTAATATCCAAACTGAATATGCTCTTTACATGACCTGTATCAGATTTGGAATACTGTCAAATTCTGAGCAACAGTGGAAAATTGGTGTGCATGTAAACGTAGCCACTGCGAGCATGTTAGCACACTGACATTGGCTCCAAGCACCTCTGTGCCTTAGCTGAGCCCCACAGAGCCACTAGCATGGCTGTAGATTCTTAGTCTTGTTAATAGGCTACATAATTTCATTTGCTAACACAAAGCAGCCCAGTTGCTGTGGGAATGAATAAATTACTGGTTGTGTCAGAGGAGGGCTGCAGCTCTGATTCTTAAACATTTCAGTTCGGTTTGCCTCATTCACACCAGTACTCTCACTGGCTTAAATCACAGTAATTAAATTCAAGCTGCACACCAGGATACCATACAAAAAATAAAACACAGAGAGAAAAAAAGAAAGCAAAGTAACTTCCATCCAAATCAAAAGTTTTCTCCTTCAAATTCCTGTGAAGTGCATACTCACGGGGCCCATTCAGAGCCCTGCGTGCCTTCAACAACCGTTAATAAAAGGTAGTAATGATAATAGTGTGCTTTGGACCATAAACTTATGAAAAATATAATGTCCTTAGTTTTTAGGAAATTCAGCTGGCGGAAGAATTCATCAAAGCCTGACACAAAGCATCCACTACATGACCGCGTCCATTTCCTCCCTCCAGCAGAGCGACAGACTCGTCTATAAACTTGATAAAACGTCTATCTAAATATTGGCTGCGGCAGTCATTAGCGAGAGGAGAGCACGGACCTCCAGGGAGTCTGGGGATAAAAACAAGCCGCTATTAAAGGACAGCAATGACCTGAACGCACAGAAATCTGTCAGCGGATCTCCAGCCTGCAGTGTTCACACTGAACTGGAGATGTGACAGAAGAGTCTGTTTGAGTCAAAGGCTGAAACAAAATCTATGAACATGAGAGCGAGGACGCTGAAGGTCTGCCTGGATGTTGACAGAGAAGACGAAGTAATGGGGCTGTCCCATCTTTCACTCCTGTATCTGTATGCAGTAAATATATATACTATCAGGAACTAGATGAATTGCCATCTTATTTTAAAGACCTCCTCCAATGAAAATAAAGTTTTTAACCTTGCTAACATGCCCATATATTTTTAAAGTGTTTCTACACATTTTCCATTCTAAAATTCTACACTTTTCCACACTTCTTATCGTTTTTCAGTCCATATTTGACATCTAAGTACAAATAGCTCAGTGTTTATTATCTAAATATATGGGTTTAAAATCCAACTGTTCACGCGTGTTACATTCAACTTGCTTTCCTTCCCATTCGGAATCCATAGCCAACCAGGCTTGTCAAGCTAGTATTCATAAAACTTGCACGTACTCATTGTGGCCGTTCAGTGAAAACGTCTCTGTCTAAAGAGTAAGTAGGCTAAGCTAACCGGTGCTACATACTCGTATTATTTTCCTTTAACATACTGAATAAATAATATAATATTATTGTAGCCCAACATTTTTAATCTCTTTTATGAATAAAAAATTGAATAAAATATTTTTAAAGTTAAATAATTTAAATACTTAACAATTAAATTTGCACCAAATGCTTGTTCCAAATAACTTTGACATCTAACACTCTGCTTTGATCAGTTTATTTTTAGAAATACTTATCCATGCCAAGAAATTACTGAAATTAAATTCCATACTTTTCCATACTGTGTAGGGAAGCCTGTTTTCATATATAAGAAGAATTACCATGAGCAAAATAAGCAGTTAAAGCCATGGCTGAGCATTTCCGCCTTGGAAATGCAGTATAGTCTACCAATGACTCTCAAGAGAAACCGATCCTGTCAGCTTGCAGGGGGAGGCTTTCCTTACCTGCTGTAGTGAAATGAGGGACATCAGATGAGATGGTATTTTGCAAGCTAAATTTCATTATTTCCAAAGAGC
>JAJHUR010085491.1:0-20690 GCA_027495735.1 Lutjanus campechanus
CGTGGCGCAGCCGTGCCTGGTGTAAATTACGGGTGACTGTGGATAAGTACCTCATACAACCCAACTTCAAATAATCCAAACTGGCCCTTCAATGTGACAAACATGAGGGAAATGTGATCCTCCTGCCCTGAATTTGATCATCTTTCTGTTATCATCAAACAGGACAGTGGTGACTATCCGTTAACTCTGTCAGGACCGCAGTGGAAGAAATTCAGGATAAGCTTCTGCGACTTCATTGCAGTTCTGGTGCGTCAGTGTCAGTACAGCATCATCTACGACGAGTATATGATGGACACAGTCATCTCGCTACTCACCGGCCTGTCTGACTCACAAGTCAGGGCGTTTAGACACACAAGCACACTAGCAGGTCAGTTTTAATGAGCATGTTTCACTTGTGCTTCCATGCTTGTCTTGTCACTCATGCCGTTATTGTCCGAAATCTGTTATTTCTTCAGTTGTATATCTGAACTGTGTTGTCTTTGCCAGCCATGAAGTTGATGACAGCCTTGGTGAACGTGGCTCTGAACCTGAGCATCAATATGGACAACACACAGCGACAGTACGAGGCGGAGAGGAACAAGGTCGTCGCAAAAAGGGCCAATGACAGATTGGAGTTGCTGTTACAGAAGCGCAAAGAGGTGAGAAGAAAAATAAGTTGTCCCACACTTGCAGTGCCCTTTGACTTTGATTGTGAATGCTTTTAGAGTCGGGCTTTTCCACTGTATTCAGTGTTTCTCTGAAATAGTCGGTCACAATATTTACAATGACATATAAGAGCTGCATTCATTGCATACACACATGAAAAGAAATTTATGTTTATGTCTATTTATGGACACTTTGCACTGATCTGGTCGGATGCCAAACTGTTCTGTTTAACTGTTACTTACCCTGTGCAGTATTAAAGTTGAGTCTAAATATATATTGAGCCTCATGCAAAAACCTTTCGTACGTGCACTTTCATTCTTATGTGTCGTACAAGTGATTAAAAAGAATATGTGACATTCACCAATTTTCATGCAGTTAGAGATGGCCAGACCTGTTGTACAAGTCATGTACAGATAGTCTGCCATTCTCCATGTGTAAAATCATAATGCCTTAATTAGGCCTGGGCAATATATCGATATTATATCGTATCGTGATATGAGAGTAGATATCGTGATAGATTTTGGATATCGTTCTATCATGATATGGCATAAGTGTTGTCTTTTCCTGTTTAAAGGCTGCATTGCAGTAAAGTGATATAATTTTCTTCTCATTATATCCTTGTTACTGATATTTATTTATCAAAAAAGCTCAGTGGGTTAATATTTTGTGAAAGCACCAATAGTCATCTGAGCAATTTTGTCACAACATCAAGGGTTTTGGTCAAAAATATTGTGATTTTCACTCATTTTATCACCTTAGCTACTTCCACCCCCTCGACTACGCAACATGTAGTTAGTCACAACCTGTATGATCAATAATTATCGATATCGAACGATATGAAACTTCTCTATTGTGATAGGTTTTTCAGCTCTATCGCCCAGGCCTAGCCTTAATCGAAACTAATTTGGGGGTTAAATAGGATACCATTATCAACTAAAATGAAATATATAATTAAGACAAACTTAATGCAAAATGATTATTCTATCCATAATCATAATCATCATCATCATGGCCTTCCAGTGTATTGAGATTTTTTTATTTATCGTCATATTTTGGCACAGCAACTTATCCAATTCTGTAGTTGTTAGGAAAATGGTCTCACTATGACAGCTGCCTCAGGGTCTTACTGCAGGTTGCTGTCAATCATCTTCTGTTGCAACCACAGTGTAACATTACCTACTATAGGCTATCATATTATCTCATCTAATCATCTCCATAACTGCTACATCCCCTTGACCGCCACTCATGTTAGTCATGAGCAACTTTGCCTTTTTAAGACGTTATTGAGAATTTAACTTGATGTTAAGTCATTCCCTCTGTATGTCACTGTACATCTCTGCTCTGATGACACATCATTGACAGTTGGACTATTAATATTTTCTAATTGTTTTGGGTCCACTACTGAAACTGCTAAATGTATTTGCTGATTTCTGGCAGCAGGACTTGAAGATCTAAGGTGTGAAAGTCTTTTTACTACTTGGCTACATTTTTGTAAATCAAACTTTTCCAGAAACGGGGCACAACAAGACAGTTTATATTTCAGTTTTAGTGTTGATTATGTTAATGATCAAATCTCTCGAGTGTGAACCTCGTGGTGAGCAGATGGTACTCATCTGGATAAAACAAGCAATTCGTGACAAGAACAATAAATTTATCCTGTTGTCTGAGCAGCCAAAGACTCATATAGCTCCATTTTTGTCCCACATGATTAAAAACAATGGGCGACATCTTCCTTCATCATTGAACATTAGCTTTTTATTTTGTTTTGAGTCAGTCTCACATACACGGTCCTGCTGCTAGCCACCAAATGTGCTTTTAATCCATGGCTGAAAATAATCACTGACAAATATAGAATTTACTTCTGTTTTAGGGAATTGCTCAGCCTTTCAAGAAAACAACTATATATAGTATTTGTGACCAATTCTTAAGGCATTTTTGAAAGATTTACTTCTTCAGAAGCAACCGGTTGGCCCAGGGCTGACCAACACGTTGTTGGTTGAAATTTGTTGAAAATATGAAAAACAAAACAAAACCCAGCAATACTAGCCTTTAACATTACTAAAATTACTTCACTTTTTGATTAGTGAAATAGAGTGATAACAATAAAACAGTGATGCAGGAAAACAATAAAGGACACATAATAGACAAACATACAGACAGCTTAAACATGACATGATAACATAAAGCAGTTATGATGATTTCACAGGGAGCAAACTTAGGTTGGCTTAGGTAGGGTATGTGTGTGTGATGTGTGTGTTTGTGCATGTTTTGATATTTATATGAGAGGAAGAGTAGTCTTGGGCGAATGACGTGTGGCGGAGAGAAGGAAAATGTATATTGAGCTCTACCTGAAAAATGTCTTGAAAGTCACTCTTTTTTAGTTTTTGTGTTTGAGGGTTGAATAAGACAAGAAAGAGGGTATTTTGTTTGGGCTGTTTTCATGCAGATGATTTAAAAAGTATCATTTTATGCTTTTCTTTCAGCTTCAGGAAAATCAAGATGAAATTGAGAACATGATGAATGCAATTTTCAAAGGAGTGTTTGTTCACAGATATCGGTAAGTGAGTCCTCGACTGACTTACATGTACTGTATGCTGACTGTGAGATTTCACTGGGGGTCTGTAATCACATTTGAGTCCTATCACAATAAGACCTTTCTCTGTTCAGTCTTAGCTCTTTGGGGCCCTCTAGTGTGAAAAAGATGTCAACACCAATATGAGTCCATATGATTTCTTTTTTTTTTAGACCCAACAGCTCTGAACAGTTTGCACAAAGGTTTTGTCAAAGACCTAATGACTAAATTTAATCGCTTTTCTTGTTTTTGCCAGTGATGCCATTGCTGAAATCCGAGCTATTTGCATTGAGGAGATTGGAGTGTGGATGAAGCTATACAGTGACGCTTTCCTCAATGACAGCTACCTGAAGTACGTTGGCTGGACAATGCATGACAAGGTGAGCAAACAGACAGAGATCTGCTTGTAAACAAATTAACCAGCTCACTTAAAGGGACAGTTCATTGCAAAATCAAAAATACATATTTTTCCCCTGGCTTGTTGTGCTGTTCATCCATCTGGATAGTTATGGTATGTGTGGCTAATATTTGGAGGAAACTCACTCCAATATAACCTAGATTGATAAATAGCACTACAGGCCAGAGGGAAAAATCTGATTTTTTTACTTTGATGTAAACTGTCCCTTTAAGAAAAGCCGATGAAGTGATTAAAAAAATTATGAAAAGGTCCAAATTTATCATCCAAATTAGACCAACTTCTAACTTTAGTTGAAATGAAACTAAATCAAGACTTGTCACTTCAGATTACATCAGTCATAAAAAGTAATGTTTTTTTTTCTTTTCTGTCGGCCTTAAAAAGTTTAAATTCAGTTTTCTGAATACTAGGCCTTAAATTGTCAAAGTCATATTCTTTGTTTCTTTTAGCTGGTTTTGACATGAAACCAGTCTCAAGTTGCAGTTATAAAGGTAGTAAATGGTCTCAAAAAGTCTTAAATTTGACTTGTTGAAACCTGCAGAAACTCTTTGTGTAATTCTTTCTTGCTGAGAGATTTTTACTGTGAAAAGCAACGACTGGCAGTGGTGAGTTTCTATTCCATTAAACAGTCCCTGTTTTATCTGCCTTGTCTAATTCTTTGGCACCACTTGAGCTCTTGTCCTCAGTTGCTGTCGCTTTTCCTTTTCCTAAGGTTATGAATTATATTTTTATGATGTAAATCATGATGAGAAATTGATCCATATCAGCATAAGGCGAGCAGAACCATTGATTGTGGGAGGACTAAATGTTACGTAGTCCATATTATCTTTGTATCAAAATCTGATCAATTGTTTTGGCTGAGGCAAAAGAAAAGAAGATTTAAAAAACAATACAAACAAGATCACTTAAAGGCTAACTTCGCTTTTTTGACACCTGGACCTTATTATTGGGATTAAATACGCTCGTAGACTCACCCAGACAATTTTGGTGGAGCTCGGAGCCGTTTTCGAGCAATTTAGATCCATCCGACGGTGTTTTTTCTCATGCCATAGCAGCGGACGGGGCCAGAAATCGAAGCCCCTAAATTAGACATTATCTGCTGCGAAACTCGCTCTAACTAAGTAAAGACATCATACCCAAGTTATTTACTTATAAAGCAAACACTCATAGAAAATATACCCTTTTTGCATTTGTATGGGCTACTTACTCTATCGAAAGTTGGCCGTTCGGTCCTGCTGGCTTCGGCTGCGTCTGCCAGTTGACTCTCGGGACATGAAAAAAAGTCTCTACCACAGCCCGGTTTGTCATGGCAGAAAAATCTTCGAGTGTAGTGAGACACGTATTTTGGGGGGCATCAATACGTGTTTCCTCTGGTCTCAAGTCCCACTCTGAGCAGCAAAGGCACTCCTAAGTAGCTCAGTTTGTGTCAGTGGACGTTTAGCTCAGTTGATAAAGTACACGGTCCATGAATAGAAATTTAATAGAATACTTTTATGCGGCTGCTGGTTCGACTCCCGCCTCCGGCCTTTTTCTGCGTGTCATCCCCTCTCTCTCTGATCTGTTTCTTGTCTACTCTTTGGCTGTCCTGTCAACTAAAGCAAAAATTCCCCCAAAAGATAACTTTAAAAATGCTTTTCTTAAAAATGATTTTGAAGTTATTTTGGGGGCATTTTTGCCGCAGGTGGGAGTCGAACCAGCAGCCGCATAAAATTAACGATTTCTATTCATAGAGCGTGTACTTTACTGACTGAGCTAAACGTCCACTGACACAAACTGTTGTTTATAATTCCATATATCCTGTCCAGCCTGTCCTTCTGCGTGCAGGAAACCAGGATCGATCAATCTATCAATCTATCAATCTATCAATCTATCTATCTATCTATCTATCTATCTATCTATAACACTGGCCATTCATTTATAAAATGTAGGTGAAATGAGCGAATTTCGCAGCAGATAATGTCTAGTTTAGGGGCTTCGATTTCTGGCCCTGTCCGCTACTATGGCATGAGAAAAAACGCTGTCGGATGGATCTAAATTGCTCGAAAACGGCTCCGAGCTCCACCAAAATTGTCTGGGTGAGTCTACAAGCGTATTTAATCCTAACAATAAGGTCCAGGTGTCAAAAAAGCAAAGTTAGCCTTTAATACCATGTATCATAATATTTGGTCTATAGGTGTGAATAATATTAGATAGGTTTACTTGGGTTAATGGCAAAGTAACACCTGGGTTTTCAAGTCAAATATAATGTCTGTATTTCCCCTGTGACTCTAGCAAGGTGAAGTGCGGCTGAAGTGCCTGACTGCCCTGCAAGGCCTGTTCTACAACAGAGAGCTTGGCGTGCGACTGGAGCTCTTCACAAGTCGCTTCAAGGTGAGCTAGCAGCTACATCACTTTCAGTCCCAGTTAGAGGCTACTTGTACATCATTGAAATGTGTTTGACATTTAAAGGCTTTTCACTCGTATCTTTATATAATAACTAAAGAGCAATGACATAATTTTGACTTCATTATACCAACGCATGATATGACATCTAAGGTGATGGAGATCAACTAGCTGGTATACTGTGTCTGAAACGTTAAATTGTTCTCATCGACAGGACCGCATTGTGTCCATGACTCTGGACAAGGAATATGATGTTGCAGTACAAGCCATTAAACTACTGACACTTGTCTTACAGTGAGTAACCTCCCCTCTTCTGGACTGGCATCATTTTGCATTTCAACTTGTTTTATGAAGCCATATTATGTGACTTTAAAGACATAATACTCATTAAGGTTAACATTGCAAACACACAAAACTCCCCACAGATTTGGATGTAATATAGTGTGAAAGTAGAGACATTAACTTTGCCTATTAGTGCTCACAGATGTAATCATTTTGTTTATAACTGACTGTTACTGTCCAAAATTGGCAGAATATTGAATTGCAGAATATTACCATATTTTGTTTGTTTTATATTCTCATTTTCTCACTCAAAAGATTCTCACTAAAAGATTCTCTGGGAACATTTAAAACAAAAAGATTCACTCATTTAAATCAAATTCTAAGTGTTCAGCTTTGTCATTCACAAATTCATTGAACTGGCCTTTATCTCTAAGAATGTCTTTCGTCTAACAGGAGTAGTGATGAGGTTCTGACAGCAGAAGACTGTGAGAGTGTGTATCATCTGGTTTACTCAGCACATCGACCCATTGCTGTTTCAGCAGGAGAGTTTCTGTTCAAGAAGTAAGTGTTTTATGGCAAATGAAACTTAATCTTACTTCCAACACATTTATGACAGATCAAATCATATACCATGTTTATAATTGAAGCTCCTTGTCTCGATGTGTGTAACATGTTTGTTCCACCTCATAGCTTTCCCAAAGGGACTGCAGCCAGAACAGTTGTTCATTCTTCCTGTGTTCACCAGTTATTTTTAACAGCCTTTTGTATGATGTTGATTTCAGGCTCTTCAGCCATCAAGCTCCAGAGGAGGAGGGATTACCCAGGAGGGGCAGGCAGAGCCTCAATGGCAGCCTTATCAAGACTACTGTCTTCTTCTTCTTGGAGAGCGAGGTAACCACTTCTGGATGTTTTTTTGGTTTGTGTTTTTTTGTTTGTTTGTTGTTGTTTTTTTTGTGCTTTTTATGCCTTTAATGTACGTGGGGTGCATGCTCTACCAACTGAGGTACCAGGCTGCCACCAATTCTGAATGTTAACCCTGTGCTCATGATAATAGAAATGTCCACTTTAAGATGTCTTTTAATCTCATTTTAGTTTTGTATCGCATTTGCTTTCATTTTTTAATTGAAATGTTATCTTGAAATGAGGAGAGGAATCTTACTTTATTTCAGTATATTTTCATTTGATTCAATAACATTTAACCTTTTTGATGATTATCAGCTTCATGAACACGGGGCCTACTTGGTGGACAGCCTGTGGGAGTGTGGGTCAGAGTTGTTGAAGGACTGGGAGACGATGATCAGCCTGCTGCTAGATGAGCCCATGCCAGGAGAGGAAGGTGAGGGTCAGATCACCAGCTCCAGTATGACGACATTTCATTTCTTTCTTCTCTGTAGACTTCTTTGTTTGATCCTCAGTCTGTTGGGCTAATCTTTTCATCACGCTGTTAGTAACTTTCTGTGCCTGTGATTTTTAGCCCTGACTGATCGCCAGGAGACTGCTCTGGTCGAGATCATGCTGTGTGCCATTCGGCAGGCGTGTGAATGCCACCCTCCAGTTGGCAGAGGCACAGGGAAGAGGGTGAGTGTCTGGTTGTCATGCTCAACAAAGAGAGGATTAACTGTCTTGAATGATTTCATGTTGTAAACATGGTTGGGCTTTGTGCTTGGAAAAGGTCCTGTCTGCAAAGGAGAAGAAAACACAGCTGGACGATCGGACACGGGTCACAGAGATGTTTGCTGTGGCGTTGCCTCTGTTACTGGCAAAGGTGTGATTTCTGTCAGAACTGACTTGCATATTTGGGCAACAGGTTTGATTTGTAACCGGTCAGCCTAACTGCTTCTCTTTCCTTATCACAGTACTGCGTTGATATTGATAAGGTGACCAATTTGCTACAAATACCAAAGTTCTTTGATCTTGATATCTACACAACTGGACGGTTAGAAAAGGTTTGTCAGTTTTTACGTTTGTACTAGACCATGCAGCTTGTAAATCACGCGCAGTGTCACTGAAACAATGTTATGTGCTTTCATCTTCTCTTTAAGCATTTGGATGCCTTGTTGCGGCAAATCTGGGAGGTCCAGGATAAGCACACAGACACTGAGGTCCTGGAGGCCTGCTCCACCACCTACCACTATCTCTGCAACGAAGAGTTCACCATCTACAACCGCGTGGACATTGCCCGCTCCCAACTTCTTGACGAGCTTGTAGACAAGTTCAACAGACTCCTGGAGGACTTCCTGCAAGAGGTGGGAGATTATTCTCCGAGTGGATTGATCGAAAGCATGAGTGAATGTCCAGGATTTCATGGGTTTGGTGTGTTTTGTGTTTTTTTTCAATCAGGGGGAAGAGCCAGATGAGGATGATGCCTACCAGGTTCTATCAACACTCAAGAAGATCAGTGCTTTCCACAAGTAAAGCAGTTAACACATTTGTGCGCAAAAGTTAAATAGATTGTTACTTGTTGAAGAGAGCAGTTGAATTTCCAGTTATACTATTTGGCATTTAAGTCTTGAGTTTTGGCCTTTTTTATGAGATAAGATGGGAATAATGACATTTTTATGAATTGTGTTATTATGTTTCGTTGTTTTTGCCTCCAGTGCACATGACCTCTCTAAGTGGGATCTCTTCACCAACAACTACAGGCTCCTCAACACAGGTCTTCAGAACGGGGATATGCCTGAACAGGTAATCGCAGCACTAATAGCTTCTCTAACTTTGTTAGTAATATCCCCAAAATGCTAAAGAATTTTTTCTTTCCCATCAGTGCATTTACATGCACTAAAGTATCCAGTTTACACTCTACTTTCTCCAGTAAGCTGATTTCTTAAAAATCGTTTGAACAAGGAACTTTCGGTAAGATTACTTAGAGAAGTCTTGGCTGTGTATAGGGGTAACTGGGCTTCTTATATGCTGTTTATATGACAAAAATGGCAGATAGAAAGTAACCAAGCATAAAGGAGAGATAATTACATGGAACAATGCATTCTCATGTTTAAAATAATTTCATCCAAAGTCTGACTGAAACTGAAACAATTCAGGCACATTTGTGCTCTGAGGAGCAGCATCTTCTGTGACTAATACAGTTAAAATATGCAAACATTGTTGTTGGGATAGAGAAATATGATTACTGACCTGCTGCCTGTGTAAGCTAACTTACAGTAATTAGACTACAGTGTATATAAATGCTTTTCCAGACTGCATAATTTGATTTCTGCATAATTTGAGTCCCCCCTCACACAAAAATAAGGTTTTCTCCTTGTTCCTGTGGTTGGATGTTTGAGCTTCACTGTGCAGAATGATGTATGTGTGTGTTTGACACTGGAAGGATGTTTTCACAGCCATCTGCTGGAAGTGAAAAGTTTGTCTGTGCTCAGTGAACATCAGATTTTAAGGGGTGGGCCAGTAAACATGATTTGTGACTTGAAAACTAGTTTGTAAGTCAGTCCTTTAGAAATGAATAAAATGTATATATTCCATAATTCTGGACTTTTCAACAACGTGGAAGTATTGCTTTTTTAGGGATTTTAATGCGGAAATTACACTTTTTTGTGGAAAAAATTAAGTAAATATAAAGGCTCAGACGTTGAGGAACATTACAGCTCATCTAATCTGTTTGCTTCCATCCCCCCCAGATTGTGATTCATGCAATGCAGTGCACACATTACATCATCCTGTGGCACCTGGCAAAGGTTTCAGATGGCAGTTCAGTAAAGGTATTCACATAAATCATGATGCATTTTTTGGGATACTTGGCAAAATAAGTGTGTATGGCGAGGTGTAAGTAGGATATCAGTTAAAAAGCAACACATTTATATACATACATTTGTCAAATAGTTATATTATCACCTGTTTATCTTATTATTTTAAGTACATCTATTCACTTTCTGGTCTGTCTCCCTGAATATTTGCTTCTTTCAGGGTGATATGACGACCTTGAGAAAACAAATGAGAGCTTTCTGCTTAATGTGTCAGCGCTACCTAAACAGCATCAACACGGCAGTCAAAGAACAGGTGGGATTATGCTGACAAGACTGTTGGCCATTCTTCAGTACCACTGAAAATTTAGTTGTCTGTACTTTCATAAATGCTGACATGTTGTTTTCATTCTAGGCCTTCACCATACTGTGTGATCTGCTGATGATCTTCAGTCACCAAATCATGTCGTCAGGCCGGGAACAGCTGGAGCCTCTGGTCTATACGCCAGACTCCTCTTTGCAGGCTGAGCTGCTCAATTTCATCCTGGATCAAGTTTTCATTGATCAGGATGATGACAGCAACAGCACAGGTCAGTCAAGCACCACTGTGTTGATCGACCACACTAACATTAGAAGAAAGAGGCAGCTAATGTTTTTTTTTTTGTTTTGTTTTTTCAGACGGACAGCAAGATGATGAGGCTGGTAAAATTGAGGCTCTGCACAAGAGAAGAAACCTTCTGGCTGCCTATTGCAAATTAATTGTTTTCAATGTTGTGGAAATGAACACCGGAGCAGATATATTTAAACAGTATATGAGGGTATGAAGCTCAAACCTGCTTTTAATGTCAGTTATGAGGAATTCCTCATAAGTCCTGCTTCTTGTTAACAGTATTCCCTCTCTTCCTATTTAGTATTACAACGATTATGGGGATATCATCAAGGAAACGATGAGTAAAACGAGACAAATCGACAAAGTGCAATGTGCAAAGACACTCGTATTGAGCCTGCAAATGGTAAGATTCTTTGGAGTTTTTCCTTTCCATTTTAACAACAGGTTGCTCCAGTGTTTCACGTAAACAGAGAGACTCTTCCTCTTTGTTCTTTAGACTGAATTATAATAAAGTTAAAGTCAGTTGCACTGCCCTGAAAAACCTTATTGCAGTAACAACTAAGGGTAAAACTGAGAAGTTTTTTCACTGGCCAGCTTTCATAGTTACTGTTACAACACCAATCAAATTAGCAAAATCAAAATTGAAGACAGATATCAAGAAGTTATTTTTTAGTTATTTATTTCAACCAAAAATGTAGTTACTGCAGTCATCCTTTGGAAGGCAGTGCAATTGACTTAAGTTACAACAGATCTCAAATATATTTTGTCTAGGATCAGACATCTCAGTCTGTGAAATCACACGTAAATAAATGTGAAAATGTGTATTTATGTTGTTTTCTTTTGTAGTTATTCAATGACATGTTGTCTGACCTTGGCTTCAATGTTGACCGCTCATCGTCCGCCTTCTGTGGCATAAAAGAACTCGCCCGACGCTTCTCACTGACTTTTGGCTTGGATCAGTTGAAGACAAGGGAGGCTATCGCCATGTTGCATAAGTAAGTAACCAGACTTTGTGATTTAAAGCCTTGTATGCAGCTCGTTCTTATAATGATGTGTGTTTTAATGAGCAAAGATTTTCATCCATTATTTTACACTGTATTTGTTTCAGGGATGGAATTGAGTTCGCTTTTAAGGAACCAAGTCCCCAAGGAGAGGGGAGTCCACCTCTCAACCTAGCCTTTTTGGACATCCTGAGCGAGTTCTCAAGCAAACTAATTCGGCAGGACAAGAGAACAGTGTAAGTTTGAGCCACAAGACGTGTACCGTGGCATGTTTGAGGTGAGCATGGAGTCTGCCAGGCAACTCTGAAACTCCCCTAACTGTCCCTGTTGTCCCTCTGACACTTCCACAGTCACATGTATCTGGAGCGATTCATGACGTTTCAGATGTCCCTGCAGCGAGAGGACTGCTGGCTGCCCCTCATCTCGTACAGGAACTCCCTGCAGGTTGGAGGGGACGACGATACCATGTCTGTCATGAGTGGGTACAGCAGTCGAGGGTCCAGTGTCAGGAGTAAGAAGTCCAAGCCAGCCACTGCTAGCAAAAGGAAACTGCCTGAGGGTGAGCAGTTTTGACATGATATACTATTAGAGATCAAGATCTACTTTCTGTACTACATGATTTTATTTGTACTTCAACAATGTGTGTGTCAGCAGTGGAAGGATGTAACTAAGTACATTTACTCAATAGGTAGGTATGCCAGTAGTTAAGAAAATAACTTTCTGTTCAGTCTGTTTCACCTTTGAAACTCTGCACCAGCTCTGCATGTTGGACAGTGATGTTTCCTCAGCAGAGAGGCTTCTCTCCACTGCTGGAGACATAACTTTAATGATAACACACACAGTGGAGCACTCCGCCTTCCCCTCATTTTGTTAATTTCATACAGGCAGGAGACTGGAGGATGCTTTCAAGTTGATTAATTCATTAATTAATGAAATTAAAGTTTTGAAATAAAATGGCTGCAGACCATTCAATTGCCTCTTATGTTTCATATTATATTTCAGGGAAACTAGAGCAAGAGACTGAAAATTGTGCCCCCCCCCCCCTTTCTATTCATTCAATCAAGAATAGATTCTGAATCAAATTGGATAAAAAGATTCCCACCATTGAATCAAACGTGCATCATGTTAACTTCTAAACAAGACTACTTCTTAGGTTTTGGTGAGGATGGCTGAACGTGAGCAGATGCAGATAGTTACAAACCTACTGGTACAGGCTGACTTAAAAGCTCAAAACTTTGATGATTTGATTACTCAAGTACTGCACTTAAATTTGACATACGTGAACTTTACTTGAGTATCTCCGTTTTATGCAACTTTAAACTTCAACTCTGCTATGTCTTAGAGGCAAACTTTTTACCCCATAACATTTGTCTGACAGCTATGGTTATTAGTTTTCTGAGTGTTTCATACCCTCCCTGTTCATTGAACCCTATTTATCTCCAAATTTGGTGATTTTGAGTCTGAATGTTTCTGATAAACGTTGGGGAAAAAAACAAAACTCCTACTTCTTAAGCACTCTTGGATAAGCTTGAAAATGCATTGTCACAAATTTGAGCTTTAGAG
Organism: Lutjanus campechanus; assembly: GCA_027495735.1. Lineage (NCBI taxonomy): Eukaryota > Metazoa > Chordata > Actinopteri > Lutjaniformes > Lutjanidae > Lutjanus > Lutjanus campechanus. Next base: position 13,166 of record JAJHUR010085491.1, read on the forward strand.
ATACATTGTTCTCACAGGGTAGTGATGCGAGAAAAATATTATAATCTTCTCTACAGCAGTAAAATGCAGCATACAAATTAATGCAGCAGTGATATTGATCCTAAAACATCATATATAATATCAAATGTAAAATTTAGCTGATATTTACTTACTGGCACTTTTGAGTGCATAACTTTTACTTGTAGTGGAGTATTTTCACAGTGGGGTACTGGTACTCTTGCTTAAGTGAAAGGATCCAAATACTTTTACCACCAATGTGTGTTAGTAGGGAACAGTGATTCTGAGTCATCTCCTCGGTAAGTGTCAGTATGTTCTGTCATTTAATAAATCCTTTCTGTTGCAGAGGAGAACAGCTGCAGCAGCACTGATGCAGTTTGGATGAACCGAGAGCAGAACGTGCAGACACCAGTGATGATGCATTCACCCCATCTCACCTCCACTGTACTGAGGGATCCAAAGAAGATGAGGCCAGAGGACAGCTACGCCACCGGATACACCATGCCAACAGAGCAGCACCCCCATCAGCCCATGCTGCCCCAGCAGCAGCAGCAGCAGCAGCAGCAGCAGCACCATCACCACCAGGCCGCCATTGATTATAAGTACGAAAACCTTTGCTCTTACATATTCCTTTACTTTACTTTGATGTGAATATTTGCAAAATCATGTACTACTTTTGCTAAACAATGGGCATTAGGAAGTCATGTTAAATACTGAACACTGTCCCATAGCACCCAGGTTACTTGGATGTTGACACAGAGGCAACAAGCTGAGGCCCGTCAGCAGCAAGAGCGGGTTACCATGCACTACGCCAAGATGAGGAACCACATGCAGCAAGCGATGTGAGATTTCACTTCTCTTCATAGTACATGAAAGGTCCAGTGTGCAAGATTTACAGGGATGTATTGGCAGAACATTGCAGAAATTAAGTATAATATTCATAAATATATTTGCATTAGTAAATAATCACCTGAAAATAGGAATGGTTGCATTTCACAGAGGCTGCCATGTTGCATCACCGTGTTTCTACAGTAGCCCAGAACAGACAAACCAAACACTGGCTCTAAATACTGCCTTCATATTTTTTCGAACTTCACAACCACCATACAGTAGTTTCTCCTACATTCTTGGAAGGGGAGGGTGAGATGAGTTTGTTAGACCGCATGACCAGAGGCCACTAAATCATACATGCTGGTTCTTTAAGCAGTTTTAAATTGGGGAAGAAATCTGGGGAATTTAATTTTAAAATAGCATCTGATAGACATTATGTGAAAAAGCAAATTCTCCTACAAATATCTTTGTGTGCTCCTCAGTCGCCGAGGCTCTGGACTCATGGAGGATGATGAAGAGCCAATCGTGGAGGATGTGATGATGTCATCAGAGGACCGCTTGGAGGACATCAATGAGGGCATGGATTTTGACACAATGGACATCGATCTGGTAATTTATGTCTACAATAATTGATTTTTTTTTCCCCACTTGGGGACAGAGGAAACATGTTGTATATCCTCCACTTCGACTCATCGTCTTTGAAATCGATATGACAAACTTGTTAGCAAGGAGTTGTTTATTTTTAACTCTTCCAGCAGTTATGGAGCAGCATTAGCATTTAGTTGTTTGTGGCCGCCTGATGAGTGTAAGTTCAACAGTTACTGTCTTTTACCACAATATTTGTTGTCTCTATCAACCAGGGATGATATCTAGAACCAGTACTAAATTAGTACCATTTCTTGATTGCTCCCGGACAAATGGTCTGTATTCATGTAACATTGATTTGCTCTAACATAGCCGTTAAAGAGTGTGTAGTCAAGAGATACGGGTGCAGGGAGTCAGACACAGTGATGTACAGTGTGTGCACAGTTTAGGCTGCTTGTCAGTGAATAAATGCTGTAGCTCCTCAAGACCCAAACAAAGTTCTTGTGTCTTGCATGCTGCTGAACAATCTGTATTGGTATTGATAGCAGTATTGATAAAATCCCAACTATACCCATTCTTACCATCAAGCACTGTGTTCAACAGCTAGTCACTAACTGTGTGCTGCTGTTTGGTGTTGAGCCGGTAGAGATTTTTTTCTGAAAACAGCTACCTGCTGTGGCTGACAACAACGCTGTGAGGGTGGTGGGACTTAATTAAACAGGGAAGTTGCAGCTAGACAGTTAAATAATGAGCTGAAACTCACTACAATGCTCCATAAAGCAGTGGGAAGCTGCAGATTCCAGGTGATAATTCTCTGTAGGTTCATCACTACCAGTGACCCCTTTAACATTGTTACATTGTTTTCACATATGGTACATTTATATTATAAAAAACAGAGCACACATTTCAACTGTATGGTCCAGTTAGGCTTTACTAGTAGAAAGGTTTTTGAGCAAGTTTAAGTTTAAGTAAAACACAATGGGCTTCATTCACTAACATGAATGTTCGTACTGTACACACAAAATATGTTCCCATGCAAAGTCACTGTATGATTCATGAAACATGCACACCGGCCAAGTTTGTTCTTACCTCTGTGTGTGTCTTAGTGAATCAGAATCATGCCCTCATGCCTGCTGCCTGCAACCTGCATACTGCCACACCCCCTTTTCTCTATATTATGAAATCCTTTTGCGTAGGAAAGTATCTTGGAGGAATGGTGAAGTCGTTCTAACTTCACATTCAGACTGAATCAGGCCTTGCTGCGGTGTGTGGGCATGTTTATTTGTGTTTGGAGCTTAATCACTGTCACACGATCAGGAAATAACATTTTATTTCTCTGACTCACCTGCTTTCTACCAGCACTGAGTGCTGCCTCCCCCCACTCAGTCTGTACCGTGGATACACTGCTGTGCTGCCCGTGTACGAAGAGGAAGCTAGGAAAGGCACTTTTGCGACTCATAATAATGTCTTTGGCTGGAATAATCGAGGCATGTGTGTTGTGTCTCTGGAGAAATAGACTGCATCTCAGGGGAAAAAGAAATCGTTTGACATTAAAGTTGATGTGAAAAAAAGAAAAACAGACCAGATGAAAAATAAGGGAATAGGTTGAGATCTGTCAGCCCAAGATGAGATTATTGTAAATATATAATATATAATATAAATATCCATTAGTGGAATAAGAAATGAGGGTGAAAGTGATGACGCTTTCACTCAATATTTATTATTATTATTATTATTATTGTTACTATCATTATTATTAGGTAAGAAAATATTGACGAATCCCAAATTTGTGCAGAAAATGTTCGTGCGCGTGGTTTAAGCACAAATTTGTGCGTACGCATTGTTCGTGAATGAGGCCCATTGTTCCTTCTGTGGTGTAAGAATTTACACGTCAGAATAATTGTAAACATTTGATTGCCGCAGTCGAAGTATTATGTATTAAGTTCAAATAGCCATTTTGTCTCTTATTTTTATAACATTTTGTGGTTCATTGTTATTTTTCAGCCGGCATCAAAGAATCGCAGAGAAAGAACTGAACTAAAGCCGGACTACTTTGACCCATCTTCCATCATGGATGATTCGGTAAAGATTTTCAACTTCTTATCATACCATGGACTTATTTACTCCTTTTTTTCTTTTTAAACAATATGTAAATGTGATATTTGGTATTGTACAGAGGCTGCCATGGTTACTCATAATTTTTTAGGCCTGTTATCTCATGATCATGACTCAGTATCAGGATAATTATTAATGTCATTATTGTTATCCATACAGTTGGATATTAAAGTTAGAGCATTACTCTAAAAAAAATCCACATTTTGAGCACAGAAAAGATGCACAGCCAGTGACAGGAATCGGACGGTTGTCAGCCATGTCTAGTGATTGACTGATCAGTATTAGACTTATCCAATTCTTTGCCAGCCAAATTCACACAAACGTACTGTGAGATGGTTCACGGACGCACACAGCAGCACAGACAGTAACATCACAGCCATATTCACATGCACATGCTAGCATGTTGTTGGCGTTAAGAGGAGCCCTGGACTCAAAGAACAGAAGAAGAAGAGGGGTGAAGAAAGCTTGGAAGAAGGAAATGGAGGGAGTATAGAGGGCAATGGCTTGTAGTAACAAGGAGCACTTTTGAAGAAAACGTAAGTTATGTAATAGTCAGTGTTTCATCATAAACCTACAATTTAATTTTCCCATTAAAGAAAAGTTACAAAAATGTTTGTATATGTTGTCAATTATAATTTTAACAAAGAAAGAAAATTGGAATCTGCTGGTCAGATTTAAAAAAAAAAAAATCAACCAAGTGAATGCACTCATCACATGCATCTCTAACCTAATGGCAAAAAGTGTCAGAATTCCCAGAGATAAAATGCTTATAAAGTAACTTTTCACCCAAATATTTTCCAATCACTGACTGTATTGTACACACACACACACACTGAAACAAAAAATCTAGGCTAAAATTGTGTGAACATTGCTTTTTCCTATTATGAGATTTTGGATTTCTAAATTTCTGTCTTGTTTGTCTTCAGGTTCTCAATGTTCCAATGTTCTAAAACAAATTGGATGCATCGAGGAGAATCAAACTCCCTGGAAGACATGATGGACATTGTCCGTGAAGGTCAGAATGGAGTGAAATGGACTACTATAAATGGTTTGTGAGACACCAACGTTTGCCTCTTCAACACTTTGTTAAAAATTTAGAGGGAGAGCTTGAATTTGAATTTTATTCTGATATTTTCACACACCTGACTTTTGTCACACTGCTGCGGAAATGTTCCTACTTTAGTTCAGTCAATCTAAAAACGACTTGATGTTAGCGTTCACTGAGGGAAAGCAGTTCAGACATTATGTGGCAGGTGCATGGCGATGGGACAATAACAGACTGAAATTCAAATTGATAATATATACCTTTAATCTTTTTCATTCAGTAGACAAAAATTGTCTGATGTAAATACATAGTGGCCAATATACAGGAGGGGTGAACACAATTTCACGAACAACAGCAGGTAGGAACATAATAGCCCTGCAAAATAACTTGACCTTTATGATGCTTGTAGTGTTCAGTTGTTGTTGAACACTATGACCCTGCACTTTGTCACAGAGGTGTTAATTCAACTCTATGATAATTTTACAGCCATATTTTTTAGAAATTGTCATAGGCGCAAATCAATGCCTCTGTGACTCAATCGAAACAGAAATTGAACATCATAAGCTTCATAAAGATGGCATTCACTGCAGTTCTATTGAATCAGACTGCATTTCATTTTAAAGGTGTCAGTGATGTTGCGTTCACCCGCTGTACTTTTAAACTGTAGACTTTGGCATGGCATGTAGCCATATATCGAAACATGTACACAGTAAAGTATAATGTGAACTGGCGTCTCATACTGTTCAAAGGCCTTGCCACAAATGATATACGACATTCTCAGATTTCTTTGTGATGGTATTTTTTAGAAATGTATGTGTTCTGCTTTTATACCTTATAGATGACTTTGATTTATAGATATTTTGTAATGACAATCAAATGTAAATTAATGGTTTCTAATCATGTTATTTCACATAGATGCTGAAATAATCCTTTTTAATGAAAAATTATTATGTTACTATAGATACAGCCAGCTGTTTGTATTTTCTTTTCATCTCTCTGTAACAAATGGGTGCAAAAGTTAATGTGTCGCTCAAATGTAGGAATTTGACAAAATGATGGCTGCATCTAAAATTATTTTTTAATATTGGGAGCATTCACAGTGTCATGCATAAAATTTTGACTCAACCTTAAACATGTAATCTCTCTTATATCTTTAATATTTTTCTCCACTGTGTAGTACATAATAATATCTAATAATACAGACATGCCATAATTGCAATCTTTAGAAGAAAGGATTTGAAAAATGGTTCAGACAGGTGTGTGTTGTTTGTTTTTTGTTGTTTTTTGTCGTTTCGTTTTTTTTCAGTTTGCAAGTGTGCAGAAGATTTTTTCAAAACGCCAATTTATTTGATGTACCACTGTTGCGTGTATAAGAGTTATAGAATCATCCTGAATTATAAAATTTTAGAAATCTTTAGTCAACTATTATAGTATCAGAATTGTATATTATACAATTACAGATGTGTAATATATTGTGAATCGGTGCTCATTTTATATTTGCAATTTCTGTTTGCTTGAAATTTTAGGGAAATGTTAAAGAAATAGAATGTAACTATTTGAAGTTAACCTACTAATTTGCAAGTATACATACAGTACATTGTTTTGTTTGCCTTTCAATGGATTGTAGCGATTATTTCTTTACCTCTGTGTATTGGCCTGGTTGGCAGATTCAGATTTTATGGAAAATGGTGTATTCATATTGTAGTTAGAAACAAATCCCTAATTTCCTGAGAATCTCACTATAAACTGGAGAAACAGATCACATGGTCTTATTAAACATTACCATATACATACTAACTATTCATATTAGGCAGATGAGAAAAATACATCTTAGAATTGCCTGTAAAGTTACATTAATCATTTCATCTTGGATCTTTTCTGTTTTGCATTGAACTGCTGAAAATGTGCATACATCTGTATGTTTACACATATTTAAATATTTGTGTATATTAAATTTGTGTTTTTATTCTATTTTCAAAGTGCCCATTGCATCCTTTAAGATTTGTATTTATGTCTGGAGTTGTAACATGAACAGAATAAACACTCTGCGACTGTGTGATGATTTTAAGAACATGGCTGTCAATCCATACTTCCAAATTAGGTGTAGATGTCAGGGATTTAACAATATCAAGAACTCATCCGAGCGAGGGATTGATGGACAGAAAGTAGATTTTTTTTTCCTTAGTAGATGTTAAGAAAAAAGATGGGATGGCCACAGATGTCTGGTGGACCTGAACATGGACATCATCTCAGAATGAACTAGAAGAAGTCATTCAGTAGAGCGCAGATCTCCGCCAGGCAACAGGTGGTGAAGCACCTACTGCAATGTCACCACAACTTCAGATGCAACCAGCAGCGATTTTCAAAGTTCCGGCAACATTTACATGACCTCCATGTATGTAGTCCTGAGCTGAAACGACATTTCAAACTGAAGCAGCTGCTGATCACTTGCCGCCAGTTAAGAAGACTGAGAGGTCAGCTGTCAATGGTCGTATAAAAAGGAGCAGTTAAAAAATAGAATTACTGTCTAACATTTGTATGTCTCCACCAACCAATCAAGTTACAGTTCACATCCATGTCATATAATCTCTATAGTGAAGATTTTGAAGGAATTTAGTATGTAACTTACCACTATACTGACCTGTAACTTTGGAGGAATTTTAAAGTTTTAAAAAAATTTTTTTTTAGCTAAATAGAAGTTCTCACTACACACGTATGATTACAGTGAATAATTTCCAGTGAGAAACATGCCGTCCTCACTTAGAGACGATTTTTACAAAGGAGTACAGAAGACTGATAGAGAGATGGATATTATGATGTCACGGTAAAGTTGACTATTGACCTGTTGCACATAAAATGTCATCACCTCATCATTTGATGGCCAAAAATGTGTTTGGTAGGTACAAGCATCAGGCAAACTGAATACATAGCTTCTGATTATGTCCTCTTTTT
>JAJHUR010085492.1:0-30965 GCA_027495735.1 Lutjanus campechanus
AAATGCATCAACCCTCTACACGAAGTTTCATTATCAAAATTTGTCACATTATTATCCTTGATGTTATTAGGTCAACGCACCAGCTGGTCAAATGGAACGTGTTCTCTAAGGCTCTGTGTCCATAGAGTATATTTATCTTGGTGCCATCATGGTTTTTCAGTTGTTCCCAACAAGGAGAGAGAGTGTATACAGCAGCATGAGGCCACCAAGAGGAACAGTGCTGTGCCCAGCGTCTTTTTTTCTGAGCCCTCTGCCTTTTTGGTATCTGCTTTAAAGTTGAAAAATTTTCTGAACTTTTCAAAAAGCCTTTGGTTGATCATGGTGTTTTTTTGTGGATGGAGCCTCGGTAGAAGCGAGACATTTTCCTAAACACGTTAGCTAACACTAAATAGCAAGTTTCGTTGGTTCGTTTCCCAACGGTGGCTGAAGAAAACACGAGCTCCTCAGAATATGTATGGTCACTCACTCTTCAGTACTGCCAGCATGACCTTAAAAGGTTCACATTAATCAATACGAGCAGACTGGCCGATGTGTATATGCTTACTCAGTGGATGGATGACAAATGCAATTGGCTGAGTCCAGCTCTGATTGTGTTTGGGTGATTTATGTCATTTTGTTTTGCTCATTTAATGGACTCTACAAGTGAGAGCAAAACAGCCTGAATTCAGAAGGTGATCGGTTGTATTTTTCTCGATTGATAAGCAAAATAGAGAATATTTCTGTTCTTGTCAGTTTGTGAATTAATTTTATTTATTCTGTCATGGCTCATACACGTCTCCAAACCTTTGTCTTGTTGCGTTTAACCATAGTTGTCTTTTTTTTTTTACTGGCAGTTGCAGCTGGTATGCCATAAAACCTCAATTTTGATCCATGATTACTTTGATTCTGGCACCTAACAACACAGGAAGATGACATTTTCCCTTGGTTATGTGGCCTGTTACTCTGAGGTGACTGGTGTTTGCCTCCAGTTTTTTCCTTTGTTTTGCCTCCAGCTAACACCGAGACGAAATCATTACATCGGCTCTAATAGGGTCTAGACCTGTATGTCAGACAGAAAAGCCTATTTTTAGAAGCCCGACTGAATGTTACTGGTGATTGTTGTGCTTTTATCACCCTACGTGTGGTAAATCAACCCTCTGTTAACGTAGCATTAAGTTAGCATTCTAGCTAATGTCAAACCCAAGCACAGTGTTTTTTTTCCTCTCACCGCACATACCCTTAATCACAGCACTCTCCAGTGCTATATGGACATATGACCTTAATATTCGCCAGATCTCAAATGTGCCACATACTCTCATACAAATTCAAATCTGACCTTTCTGTAGATCTTCACAGACTATTCATGCAGACATGACATTTTGGCTTCTTTTCTGTCCTGCCCTGTAAAATCGACCACTAACTGATACTCAACTGTCAGTCCTTTTTAAAAAGTATTTCATAGGGATGCACGATATGAACTTTTCTTCAGCCAATAACTGATAATTAACTGGGTCTCATGGCAGATACCAATAAAAATAAGTTTATATAACCTGAAGTTTATGCACACCAGAGGGGAGGAAAAGTTAGGATTTACTGAACAAAGATGGATGATTTAATATCTTACAGCTCTGACTGAACCAAATCTAACTATGACACTACAACAAAAACAAAGATCAGTTCTGACTCTTGAAATGTTTGTTGATTTTTTGGGTTTTTTTTTTTCATGTAAAGTTCATCAAAAAATTCATAAATATAATTTGGCTTTTAAAGAGCATTTGTCTGAGAATTCACATTAAATGCTTTGATATAATCTGTCAAATCTGATATTTATTGTCTAATATACGCAGACACTGATGAAGGCAGTATAGCTGTGATAGGCCAATACTGAATGATAATTTAATGGCCCCAATATTAATGGTGCATCCCTCGTGTTTTATGACAGACAGAGGATCAAGTAATGTCGGAAGAGAGCGAGGTTCCTGACTGGATTCAAACCAGGGACACATGACCCAGCTGGAAATGCACAAATAATGCTACATTATGTACATAAACATACAAATTAAATTTGTCAAGTGATTATGTGCAGTTTTTTACAGCATTACACTTGACTTGATGTCAAACTCAACATGTTACAGAATCCCCCATATACTGAACAAAAATATGCCTAATTTTATAACGTTTGCAGAAAAGAGAAGCCACAATGTGTAACACAAAAACACATAAGCAAATTGAAACATTAACATTACATTTACTTTACATACTGCATAATATGTCGTGTGGAATGGTGTTTTTTTTTTAGGTAATATGAAATCACAAATTGGATTACATGGCTGAAAATAAAAACAGGCCACAGAAAGCCTGCAGCAGGGGATTAGGGTTTGTGGCATCCTCATCGGGAGAACAGAGCACCATGAATTTATCACCCTGGCCAAGAGCTCTGCAGAGCTTCTCCCTGCACCTGTACTAACTTACTTACAGTTTAAACAAGACGTACGTATGCCAGTTCTAGACTGTTAGAGAAAACTGAGGCACCAGTGTGTTCAGAGAAGTCTGCTGCACAGTCCGAGTCTTATTGGTGTTGGTTTGAATGTGTTTTGTGTTTTTTAGTTTGCATTCCAGTCAATGGCTGCTTTCATTACTGATTCAAATGTCTTTTATTGTGTAATTTTGTAGTTTAAAAAAAGAATTTCATGGCCATCTTAAAGCTCAAGGTAATGTCAACAGCTGAAACCCAAAGATATAAAATAGACTAGGGGTGTCACGATTTTAATATTAAATCGAAAATTGATCAAAACGAGCTTTCAATTTCAAGACTCTAATCAAAACGCAGAATCTGCAATTCTCCCAGTTGATAGCTGTCGGGGTTTGTTATCTATAGTACGTGCCGGTTGGCAGAACCTCAGTTTGGAGAAGCAGCAGGAGTACCAGCACGAAAACGAAGCAGTGCACTGCTGTGGACGGGGTCGGCAACAAAACATATTTTAGCCAGTTGTAAAAAGCTCACCTAAAAAAATCAATGTCGGTTTAACTGTACGCTATATTTAGAATATTTTCACCGCTTTACCATTTTTCTTTTCACAGAAAAACGGCATTATATAAGCCAAATATCACCCTTTCTCACTTAACTTAACTCCTTAGACAATAACAGTAATTTTAACTCGCAGAACGCAAGACTTCCTGGTCTGCTGCTGCCTTGATCTCTTCGTTTATTTCTATTACTATGTGACATCAGTGAATCCAAACTAACCTAAAGACACATGATAACACAAACGAACAGAACATGGGAGTACAGCAGCCCTGATCAAAGATGTAAAATTACTGATTTTGCCAGTGGAGTTGGGTTGGTTTGAAGTTTCCCCTCGGAAAAGGCTGTCTTACAGCAAGATAAAGCAGTTAAATTATTCTAAGCATTGTGTACACTCATCTCCATTAATAAACTTCTAAATCAACATCTTCTCTGTGTGTGTGTGGTGTGTTATTGTGGATGTTAGGGATGGGCGACCCGGCGTATTTCTACGTGACCTGTGTGTTCCTGCTGAACGGCGCGATGATGAGCCTCTTCTTCATTTACGGTTCCTACCTCAGGTAACTCCGCTCCTGCCCCCCGGGCCCTATCCCGTCATGCTCAGACGGGCCTCAGACACGAGAGGATGAATTTTTATGGTCCATCTCATCCCTCAGCAGTCAGCTGTCAGGCCTAGACAGAAAAAAAACAACTTTGTGGTTTCTCTGCTGTCAAATACGGATTTCAAAACACCAGATTGAAGTTGACCTTTCTGCATCTGTTGTTTGCTCTCTGTCCCTCTCATCCTCACCTCTGTCCATTCTTCCCGTGCAGCGGCAGTCGACTGGGCGGCATCGTTACCACAATGTGTTTTTTCTTCAACCACGGCGAGGTGAGAGCACTGTCCTTACTACTTTCACTGTCAGTGAGTCCAGGGAGTTTTTTATGTTGCTTCGTACGATAATTCTCTGCAAGTCTCTCTTGGTGTAAGCTTCTGAAATGTGTAAAACTCGAAACTCAAAAGCTCTCAGAAAAGCAGAGGATGGTTAATAGGGACTCATTTCAGCCCTCAAAGGAGCTTAGAGTTGGTTTTGGCTGGCATTCAAAGCTTAGTCCCTCCACCCACCTCCTTCTCTCCAGCTTCCCTCAGAACAAATAGGAAGTCTCTATTTTTCCGGATCAATAAAGCAACATTTCAATCACACACACACTGGCACACGCTCAGGTGTTTCTCAGTCTTTTCAGACACCATACTCTCCTCTTTCCAGTCGTTTATTTCCCCTGAGTGCAGTGGTAGATAGTGACATTTCATGAGCCTCAGTGAGTTTCCCCTTTTCTTTTTTTTTCACGGAAGAAGCAGTGGGTTGGTAATGTTGCTGGCATTCTGAGGTGACAAACACATGTGTGAGATTGTAGTGTAAAGTGTGTAATTATGTATAAATAGTGGTGTGTGATTTTTATCAAGCGATAGAGACAGGTTCCCTTTTTGCAAGCATTTAAGAGTGGGTGGCAGCCAGGGAACAGAAAGCTAGGGATGTCCTGAGTTTTTGGCCGCGGTCTCACTCCTCGATGCTGCATTCACATGGATTCAGGCAAACATGATATCATTTTAGAGGATGAGAGCAGGACGGTAAAATCGGGAGAGGCTGGCAAAGAACACCAGCGACGGTAACGGTGTCATGCAAAGTTAAGAAAACTTTGCTGTCCTCCATGATGGATGTTAAACAGCTCATCACTGGAGGAGAAAACATGGGCTTTCTGGACATGGAGAAGCTAATAATTTTGTGCAGTTCTTCTGTCACTATACATGTTGGAAATGAAGTGATACCGCTACCAATGGAGTAACATAATTCGATACCTTTTTTTCGAAGGTTCTACTGTATGAGGAACGCTCGCCATGACTGACTGTGAACAAAACCATGTAAATAGCCTTTTATTCTTGATCTGGGTACCAAAAGGGTTGATTTCAGGTATTGTTTGACTGTAGAAGGTTCAGTACTACTTGGTACTGGGTTATTTCAATCGATACCTTGAAGATGTTGAGCACCGATACCCAGCCCCGCTGAACATCCTTCAATACATAGTTGATTCTTATAGTCTGATTCATATATTTACTGATAACTGATATTTCTGAAACAAAATTTGTGCCAAAAATGCTCAGTATACATAGTAAAATTACTTATTAACAGCAGAAGGCATGCATCATTGATTAAATTTGTATCTGGCACTTTAAAATAACGGCTGTAACTGTACTGAATTTGGGACACATCATTTTCACAAGCTACTTGATCCAAATATTGAAGGTCGTGATTCATTACTATGATGTTTACAAGCTTAAATTATCGAGATTATAGAAAGTTTATTCCAGTATATTACAGGTCCAGGGTTTATGTTTATAAGCTTAAATTATTGATACTATACACAAGTGACAGTCTAACTTTGATAACGTGACATGATCCGCTAAATTGTTTAACCAGACAAGACTTACTAGTTTGTTGGAGTTGGAACAACAAGGAGTTCGCCTCTGACTGTACAGAAGTGTTATAGAATGGAGGTTTCTTCCCTCACAAATGATCTTAGACCGAACAACAGCCAAATTTAATTTAGTCCTGTCAAGTTACTCAGAGAATAAACGTTAATTAGTCAAAGCTGATAGGATCTGCCAACGGTGCCGCTTGTCATTTTCAGTGTCGGCTAAAAAATGAGTAACCGCTACCTGAATGTTTCCTGCACTGCTGTTTCATAATAAGAAAGAGAGAGCCGAGATAAAAGATCCAATTACACAGCTGAACCTTAATGAATCCATTCATTTTGACAATTCTGGAGGCAGAACTCAGAGTCACTCATACCAGTGATCCCAAATAATTTTTCACTTTGGGATTTTCACGCAAACTTTCACTGACAAAGTGAAGTAAGAGTGTTGAAGTGCCTGGTACCTTTGCTTCCTGGCAGGTTCAGGTGGACAGTAGGGTTCATTAAGAAAACCACATTTGATCTGGGTTATTTTAGCCGATACTGATCATTGCTTAGGGTTCGGTTTGTAGTTGTTTGTGAGCAGCAGAGGAACAAAATTGCTTGTGAATTACTTTTTTAATTTGCTTTTTAATGAGCTCGTTTTGTTTTTGTGTGTGTTATCAGAGCACCCGTGTGATGTGGACTCCACCCCTGAGGGAGAGCTTTGCCTACCCCTTCTTAGTTCTGCAGATGCTCCTTCTCACCTACATCCTACGGTAAACTCACCAGCAGCCTCAACGTCTTAAAATCACAGTGATCCAGATCTTTATATTTTTACAACATAAAACACAGAAATAATTTAAGAGTGGAAGTCATTTTCATTTAATATGAACTGTCATGGTTCTTACCCCTCTTTGTAATTTAGTGGTTATTTCATGGTGTACCAGTATGTTCGCATAAAGCACATGTTGCCAGTAGTGTCATCATATAATCATCCCCTCACACCTGCAGTTCCACAAGTTTTAATGGAAAATGGTGGAACATTGTGTTCTGCATTAGTTTGGTATTCAGTCCCTGAATCTAACTTTATCTGGGTGCTTGACATTTTTGTCGGAAGAATAACAGAACAATAAAAGCATGGAAAAGTAAAAGGAAGTGATTTTTATCAATGTGAAACACGGCAGAAGCAAAGTGAACCTCACCAAAATTATCTTGGTTCGTCTTTTCACTGTTCCAACAATCACCAATCATTTTTTTTACGATGCTAAAATTTGTGTTCCTGTAATGTAGTCGGGTGGCTTCAGTGAGGGTAATAAATCATCTGTTTCTGGTTAAACAAAAAGGATCTTACTCTTCAAAAAAAGGTTATCGCTGTAGGGATCCTGATTCCATAATGTTGTCAGACACTTCAAATAACAATCTGAACTTGTTGGTGGCAAAACGAGCACTTTTAGTGGACGTACTTGATGGTTTGCAGTTGCCCATAAGGATTATATTGCAGCCCAACTAACAACTGACAGCTGCTGCTGTCTCACTCAGTACTGGACTAATTTTAAAAATTGTTGTCCAGTTGCACACTGCAAAACATTGCAATAAATTCATGCATCTACCCTGCTGGAAACTTGCAACAAGAAGGAGTTATGACAAGAGGAAGACATGGTCTTCAGTGAAATGAAGTGTGGCTTCATGTCAGTTGTAATGTCTCTAAAATTATGATTTCAACACTATTTGACCGTATTTACAGAGAGTTTTTTTTGTCGTAACGTTACTTTAAGGCGGGATTTGTTGGTGAAATGAAAGTGATGGGGACACCAAAAGATATTTGTGTTGCATCTGGACACGTCTGTACAGATATTTTGATTTTATGACTTTATTGGAGAGACGTTGGCATGCAGCAGCATTGAGGATCTGTGATTGTTGCACAGAATATAAAATGATAAATATTTAATTCATAAGTAAAGTTAGTCAATGCAGTTTATAACATATAAATTAACCCAAAATTGCAACATACATGACACAAAATGTCAACTGTAAATCCACTTGTTTCTTTGAATTGTAGTGGTTCATTTGCTTCTCTTTTCTTAAGCTTTTCAGTCTGTGAAAAGATGTCTTGTCGAATCTATTTGTACAGTCTGTCACACGACAGCTCTTTTCCATTTCTGGATGCATTTTTTATGTTTTCTTGGCGTTCACGCTGAAAGCTAATGCTGCCACATCACATACGTACCCTGTGTATAATAAAAGGTGAAAACATTGTCCTCATTAGACACAAGAAGGTGCGAAAATGCTGTCCAAGTTGAAAAGGACCAAATCTAGCCTTTAACACCCTGTTGAATATGTGAAATAACTGAAGTAAAACATGATGAAAAAGCTGTGATGTTAAAGTAATACAGACTAACAGTTTGTTCTCTGTGTTGTAATTACTGGGGTGAAAGCAAAGCCTGCCTCTGTTGTCTGCTGAATAGAGCACTGAGGCAGGCAGCGTGGTGAGCTAATGTTCTTGTCACACAGACAAGTAATCTTCTCATTGAACATCAGCTAGTGGACGCCACCTCGTGTTGTTTTGAGTGCAGCCAGGAAACTGTGACTTCTTCTCCCGCCGGCTTTAAAAGGAGAATGAACTCCATGTCGTATATCTGAGGCTGGCTCGGTACATAACCGGGTCTTTGTAGTATACGCTGAGTGAAAATTGAATGTGTGTGCTCGTGTACATGTGCGTATGTTTTCTCAGCCGTTTTAATGCATCCTCTCTTATCTCCTCTACACCCACACTCCCTCACCACTCTTATTTCTTTTCTCCTCCGTCTCTCCTCTCTCCCCAGGACACGGAACCCGAGCAGGACAGCCATGGTCGCCCTGGGCGTCTCCAATTTGTGCTTCATGCTGCCTTGGCAGTTCGCCCAGTTTGTGCTGCTCACTCAGGTAAACAGAGAGCACGAGAAAACACCGAGAGAGAATGTGTGAAGAAAGGAGAAAGGGCAGAGAGATTAGGGAGAAAATAGAGACTTGGAAAGAACAGAGGACTCTGGCAGGGAAGGTGCAAGACTGCGAGAAGGGAGAGAGACACTGAAGTTACAGAAATACACAGTTTACATCCTTATTTTTATATCATAATCCTGTCATAACATCAGGGCCCTTAAAAGTATTAAAAAAGCATTGAATTTAATGTTCTCAGAATAAGGCCATAAAAGTGTTGCCTCTTGTTTACAAAGGGTTTTAAAAAATTTCTTGTCCTGTTTTAGGATTAGGAATAAAAACCATAATATCATGAATAACTGTCAGATGTATTGTGTATGTAACATTACAATTTCCTCAGTTTATAGTGTATGTCACAACAGCGCGCGTACTGTTTATGTCAGTGTATTACTTTATACTCTTAACGATGGAGGGTTTTGGCACAAATCAGTCAGCTGTCAGGAAAGAAAACAAAACAAAATGTCCCGCACTTTGCAAGCTAACGTTAGTTTGTTGCCTCAGAATTTATACGTGTTGTTTTAACACTAAGTGGCAGCAGAATCCAAAATACAAGTGGTTTAAACCTATAACATGAACTTGAGTATTCTGATGAAAGTATTAAATAATAAATAAAAATACTTATGTTAAATTTATGTCCTTTGTACTTTTGCGAGTATGACCATGATGTTGGCATTAAAATCCAATCTGAGTGGCATTAAAAGATCTTAAAAATACTTAAATTTAGCTTTGAGAACCATGGGGCTGCCTTGTAACACACAGTAAGAAAATATGCACATAAAATCCTGGGAATATTTAAGTGGAATAGTCGAGGCTGCGAGAAGGACAGATTCTTTCAGAGATGCAGACATGAAAGTAAAGAGTGTAGGCTGGCAGACAGAAGAGCCGGAGTCTGAACCAGGACTAAAGAACAAGCGGTTCACTGCTGCGAGCTTCTGAGCTCGACAACAGTTTAGCCCACGCTGTCGGCGGCCCCCTCAGGGCACCGCTGCTTTCTGTAGGGGGATTTCAACATGAGACGGGTTATTCAACTGCTATTATTTCTTTTGTTTTATGTTTGTAAGCTGCTAATTGGACCAGTTCGCCTCACCCATTGTGTGTGTGTGTGTGTATCCCAACCTGAGGGCAAATACTGTGTATCCTCCTGCACTGCGCACTCCTCAGTCTGGATAAATATACTAAATACACTGCAGGTCTTAAAAGCTATTTGAATCTTAGAATTAATGATATTATTGAAATATCCTACCTGCTGGTATTAATCTATAGTTTTATAACACTTTATTGATATCACCTGCACAACTACAGAGCCTGGTGTGTGCCATCAGAATTATTAGAGACTTTTAACTTGTTTAATTAGAATTAATTGATAGATTGATCGATTTTGAAAAGCTATTGCAGCTTGATTAATGAAATTTGAATTTGACATTTATATTTAAAAGCTCAAAGTAGAAACAAATAAGATTTAAAAAATATTTTTTAATATTTGTTTATCAGTAATTTTGTTTCCATATTTTTTGTGATCACGCTGCTTACACAAAGAAAGATAGAGAGAAATAAAACAGGAAATGTTAAAGTAGGAAATTATGAGAAGACATTTGTAAACAGATAAGTAAATGGAATAATAAAACATTGCATTTAAAAGCCTTTATAATGTTTAATTTGCAATTCTGTTTTAAAATACAATTAATTCATCATTTAGACACAGAATAAAGAACAGGAATGATTAGTTGTTGTTTTTTTATTTTTACTCTGAGTTGGCATCATTTAAATACAAATATAATTCATCAAGTTATACTGTAGTGGTTTTTTTTTAATGATTTCTTCGGGGACAATTTATGCCACTTATTAGAAATAGTGGAAAGATAACAGAGAATGATGAGGAATAGGGATGGGAATCAAGAACCGGTTCCAGTTGAGAACACGTTCCAAAGTGTTCAGTCCAACAATCGTAAGCCTCTGAGCTTATCAGTTCCTTTTATCGATGCCTGCGTGTTTTTCTGACAGTTGTGCATTGCAAACCAATGACTTCAGATTCACACAGCTGTGCTGCTGGAAAGTTGCAACAAGAAGTCTGAAGGAGAGGAAGAATTTCACAAAAAGACACTAAACCCAGATAAAGAAGAAATACAAGGCAATATAAATGTATGAACTACATAAAGTCCTAGTTTTTTACTTTTAATTTCCAAATGTTATGTTACATTTTTAGCTTACTTTGCTCATCTATCTTTGACACAGCTTCCTTTGCATGTGAATGTCCAGTCGGTGTTGATGGTAAATATAGTCAATCGAAGCCATAAATTCCTCAGTGCTGCTATATTGACAAAGAAAAGTGAGTTTTCCTCCTCACACAGCTGTGCAGTAGCACCTACACATACCAGGATGCATTGTGGGCAAACTTGTGACTCCCACGCCCATGGGTGAGAACAATCCATCTGGGTATTTTTGAGTGAAAACAACCATTCCTCCCCAGTTCAAACGTATAAAATAAGAAAACAGTATTGCTCTTTAGCTATTATGAGCCCAAATCCTCTGACCAGTCAGGTGAACAATTGTGAAATGTCTTTGTCAACCAACGATCTGCATTGTTAAGTAGGAAAAAAAAATTCTCAATACGGGAAATTGACATATGGCTGCTCTCATCCATGTTGCCGTGTTATCACCACCCTAGCCTATAGCTATTACTTTCTTGGCCAAAACATAGTGTCAGGTGACAAAAATACTCATCCAGCATGCTGCCTGGCTGCCCAGAGTCACACAAGCTGAAACAGCCTGCAGCAGAAGAACTCAGTTTCTCTGTCAAAATTGCACACACAAGGGATTTATTGCTTCAACTGACTACATTTACTGTCAGCAGTAACTTGACATCTGCATCAAAGTGCTGAATTTTCACTTAAGTTAAGCAGTCTGTCTATATCTATGTCTATCTGTGTCTATCTGCAGATGTGGTTGTTGAAAGCCTACAGAGGTTTGAATTTCACTGAAGTGCAGGATGATAAGAAACAGAAGTGAATCATGTTTGGCAACAACAAGCTCAACGTTCAGGTCCTTTTATGATGTGCTAATATTTTGAATTTGAACCTTGAAAATGAGCAGGAACTCACGTGTTAGTTGTGGCCTCCTGCTGTATCACCTGCACCTAAACTCCAGATGTTAAAGCAGTTGTTTGTATGTTATGTAGTGCTGAGTCCTGAGACCCCACGTCCGCATATGAGGACATTACATGATACTCCGTTCTGCTGAAATTAGACCCGATGTCCTCATGAGTGGACACTCTTTTGTGCCATCCAGGGGTAGCCAAAACACAGTACACGGCCCCAAAGATATAAGTGGAAGAGGTACGAAACCCCAACAGATTTTATGATTGAAACTTGGTTATTTATGCTGAGTAACATTTGTAGTTTGATGTACCTATGTACATATTTGACAAATTCTAGCAATAGTAAGAAGATGGGACACTGATAATTAGGAGATACTCATGTGAGGACATTGGGACTTTATAACATTGACTGTTCATGTGAAGTGAAGTGAGAGCAAAAGGTAAAAGAAGCAAAGATTTGGAACGAAGCCAACAGCTTGCAAGAGTGTAAATAGTTCTTGCATGTGGTGCAAATTAGTCTCCATTGATATTTTTTGTCAGGGTGTTTCTCTGTCAACAGCAGGAATATTGCTGATAATAGATTTGGCGTAGGGAGCAAGGAAGATACAAAACAGACTAAGTCAAAAAGCTTTTAGATGTGAAGCATGGTTTACTATTTTGTTTTTGCAAAGCCCAGGTTCAATCATTGAAATAACCAGTTTTATACAGTGCTCCGTTCACACTGGTGACCTTATCGTGTCGCTGTTAAATAACCTATACGAGGACATCATTCTTGTCAAAAACCACTTCCTGTTCAAAGACAGTGCTTAGGTTTTGTGCTAATCAGGTCCTACTAATCTGAAATAGCTACGAGAAATTAATAATGCATACAAAATCAAAGCTTGGGACTTTAGGAGGTTAAGGTTGCCAATTTTTCTTTGTTGTTTTCCAGGTGGCTTCTCTGTTTGCGTCTTACATCCTGGGCTACCTCGGTGCCGCTAAGATGCAGTCCATCCTGGTCACTCACATGGTACAGTAGATGACCTTTCCAGAATCCTAACTTTACATCTTTATTTGTCTCTGGTGCGTCATGTGGTGGCGTTGCTCAGTACTTTGCTGTATCATAAATGTACATGAGCTTTCAGTGTGCGTGTGTGTCTGTGTGTGTGTGGATCATATGTTGTGCCCAGTGTAAGTGAAAGTCTTTCCAGCTTCTGTCCTCTGAGCTGTAATGTGCTCTGCCTCGGTTCTCCTTATCTCGCTCAGCTCCTCGGCCGGAAGAATTTCATGAGCCGCGAGGACAACACCAGCGGAGACAGGGATGACTTTTTTTTATTTTTTATTTTTTAGCATTAACGAGTGCCTTTTTAACATGAAAGAGGGAGGATATGTGAACTTGTTTCACCCTGCCAAGGACAAAAGTATATCTGTGTTGATGTGAGAGTGTGTAAAGATGTTTGAGTGCGGATGTGTGTGTGTGTGTGTTATTCTGGCCGTTCGTCCCTCTGCTCCACATTCTTTCTCCCTAATCCCCTCAGCATGCCAGGCTGTTAGCCAGGGACTGTGTGCTCCACAGATAAGGAGAAGGCACTTTGTGGTGAGATTGTGGAGATTTGTGTCAGAGGAAGGCATATGGCTCTGCATAATTTAGAGAGCTTGGCAATGACGACTTTGGCTTTGTGTGAGAAAAGAAATCCGGACACACAACCGGACATGTGTGTGTCCTCTGTGACCTACAGCGCTGTTCATGAGCCTGAGCAGTGTCACTTGTTCTAGGACAAACAAACATGTAAGACTGCAGCTGACAAATATTTAAATTATTAGTTTATCATCAGTTATTTCTGCTAGAGCCCGGCCAATATGGGATATTTGACACCAATACTGATGCTGATTTTAGAGGGAAATATTCATTGATCACCAATATGTTGAATTTTTGGAATAAAGATAGATCTTTTTTATGTGAATTGTGCACCGATTTTGGACCAATATGTCTCTGCACAGGTACTCCGAAGGCTCTTTTCTTTAACAAATTACTTTATTAAATATTATATATTTAATGTTAAATAGTTTAACATATACATATACCAACCAATTGTAGAAAAGGATACAGAAAATAAAGAGTAAATAAAAATGAACTACATAATGAAATTAACATGGAGAAATATGAACGGTAAACTATGGCATGGAAGAAATTATTTTTTGATTCCGTTTTAACTGCCACAAATTACACAAATGTTGA
The DNA here is from genome assembly GCA_027495735.1 of Lutjanus campechanus. Classification (NCBI taxonomy): domain Eukaryota; kingdom Metazoa; phylum Chordata; class Actinopteri; order Lutjaniformes; family Lutjanidae; genus Lutjanus; species Lutjanus campechanus. The sequence goes on from JAJHUR010085492.1 coordinate 13,726, forward strand.
TTGTCAGTTTAAAAGATAATTTTACAAGTCAACAAAGTCTCAGTTTGTGGTAGGTTTGTCAAAGTTTAGTTTAGTTCAGTGTGAAAACCCATAAAACAACAATTCTTATTTTCAGCTATGAAACAATTTTGATAATCGATTAATCGTTGAAGTAATTTTTCATTAAAAAAGGAAAGAAAATATGGCGATTTGCCTCTTTTCTTCTCTTATTATCATAGTAAACTAAACGTTTTTGGGTTTGGACTGACAAAACGACATTTTAAGACATCACGTTAAAAAATTGAAACTGCTCTGGGTATTTTTCATTATTTCTGACATTTTATAGATGTTGCAGCCTTAGATTGAACGTAACAATTAACTTCAGTCTTTGTTGTTATTTAATATCTGCTTGTGCTGCAGCAAGTGAAAATTGATTTTGAGCAAGTACATTTCTGACCCACTTCCCCAACTGGTTATAGTGAAAAACATTAATGTTGAACCCTGCATATGAACATTGTATTTAATTTCTGCCATATTCTGCCAAAAAATCCCCATAAAGTTTATACATCGGACCTTTAACCTAACTGTCCAGCTGCCTCTGCTCGCTTGCTTACTGCTTTTATGCACAAAATTTCTAGTTTTTTTTTTTCCAGACTGGATGATCTTTCCCCCTCTGGTAATTGCTGTGTTGGTTAGAAGTGCTTCTGGTTTGGAATCACTGGCCTGCTGTCTACATAATGCAGAGTGGTGCATTATTTCACTCTTCACTGTGGGATTAAGCATCAAGAGTTCACTGAATAGGATTATATTGTGCTAGCGGCTGTCTATTCAAAGTTTATTGCATTAGTTTAAATCTCTGGAGTGTTTTCAACAACGCTGTCACACAGAAGGACTTATTACCGACTTTTAAACAATCTATCCCAGACCACCCTCCTGCTGCACAGAGGCAGAGATGTTATTTTTTTTGCAGACAGCAGTGAATAGGGAGCTGTGTGTTTTCTATGAGACCACTGGAAACCGACAGAAGCTGGCTGCGCCTCTGAGCTCTCTGCCAAGCTTGCATGTTTTGGCATTATTTCTAATTACACCGACAGATCATGCACATCAAGTGGCTGAAAAACACCGGTTACTAGTACTGCACAGTCCAACAGCTGTATGAATATCACAGGATTGTGATGAATGATCCCTCCTCTCACCCTGCAGATCACGCTCGGCGTCTGCTTTATCCTGATGTTTGGCAACTCCATGCTGCTCACGTCCTTCTACGCCTCCTCACTCGTCTCCATCTGGGTGAGTTGGACCTTGGAGACAGATATATTCTGTACGATCATTGAATGCTGAGATTTATTGGGTCAGTCAAGATAAGCTCGGTTTGATCAATGTATCCAGCTGGTCTGAAATAACAAAGGAATTTGTCTTGGTAAGTGGTAATGGAGAGGGAAAAAAACACGGGCCTCCCCTCCCCACTGGACTCCAAACACTTTTAGGGGAAACTCAGTGAATGGAAATGAAAAAAAAATATTATATTAGTTCGGATGACCGGATCCCAACAAACCAAATGTGGAACATTTCCCTCTGGTTCCCTCAAGATAAGTAGTTTACCAGTCTTGATTATGGCTGCATTTCCTTTGCTTTGTGGAAGTTTCCATAATTTTCAGCCAAAATCTGCATACCTTGTTACTTTGAAGGGACTCACAGTTTTCTCTGTTGGGTGTAGAGTAGCAATGACACAGTGACAGTTTAATGTGCACTTGACCCATGTGTGCATAGTTTGATCGTCATCCAACACAGGCCTGTGATGACAGCTTTTCTTGCTTTCTTCACAGTCATTGGCTAAAAGAACATTAATTATCAAAAGGAGATCACATAGAATAGCTTAAATGTGTGTGGCTTGGATAAAGAGATAGTTCAGAGATACTATACTGGGGAATTTTTGACAGTTTTTCTCATTTTCTCAGAGTCAGAAACTAATAAACACCTTTGGACAGACCTTTTTATGTATTTTGTTCAGTCTGAAGTTATTTCAAACAGAAATCTAAGGCTATCTAGGCTTGACTGATGAGTGTCTAAGGCATTAAATAACATCACGATCCCCCAGACATCCAGCACTTGAGATAAACTAAGCAAGGTGGGCGCCTTTATCCAAGCTTTGCCTGAGGGGAGACCCACAGTCTCAGACTTTGAAAGTCCCTGGACTAATAATGCCAAACTGCGGTTGAGATGATGTATATGTTTGTGTTTTATCATTTTGCTATCATAATTTTTTTAAAAGTTGTTTTTAATTTAATTTTTGTTATGTTTTGGTCTTTTTTTTTTTTCAGGCAATCATTGCATTGAGGGATCGATTCGCCCAAGTCTTCAAACCTGGCATCGTCACATGGGTATGCAGAATTTACTACTTCTTGTGTTTGGAGGATACACATGATTTTTGCCACTTTGTTATGGCAAAAATTACCAAATGTGGCTAAGAAAACAGTCATTTCATATTAAATGTTTAAATTCAACATTGCCTATGTACTTATCAGAAACAGACTTTCAGCCATGTCTCACAGTCTTCAATAAAAGCCTTGCTATCATCAGTTAGTTTGTCAGTAACCATCTTTCATTTTGATAAACAATGAAGCTGAAAGAAGTCATAGAACGGAACTGGCTGAATGTTTTTGGTCAGTTTGTCCAGTCAACAACATAGCCTTCACTGCATGCTCCCAACTCCACAGCGTGTGGTGGCTTTGATTACAGGTTCCTGTCTGAGCTGTGTGTGCGTGTGTGTCTGTGCATGTGTGTACTTGTCAGCCTGCCAGTGTGTTATCTCTTCTTTCTCCTCAGGTCATGCAGGGTTTGGGTTGGATCGGCTCCACAGTTCTGCTCAAATTCATGCTGTCCACAATCCTCTGCGCCTCAGATGATGTAAGATGCTCTACTTTCACTTTGATATGATAATATGATAAGTGATGATATTTTTTTTTTAATTAAAGGCCAGAATACATGGAGCACTGATGCGACATGCCACACAGACTTTGTAGCTTTGAGTTTTCTGAGGAGATTTTTCCATATAGATGATCAGCTTCACTGTGTGCATATTGAGTTTTGCCAAGTTTACAGGTTTCATCAAAGTGGGTCAGAAATCTACTTGCGCAAAATCACTTTTAACCTGCCTCTGTACAAAATGTTTTCTTTAGTGGTGGTTATCAAATAACAAAGAACAAAGTTAATTGTCATGTTCAACATAAGTCTGCAACATCTAAAAAGTGTCAGAATATAGTGAAAAATGTCTCAGTTTCTCCAGTCTAGGACGATATCTTTTAAATGTCTTGTTTGGTCAGAGCAAAACTCAAAGATATTCAGGTAAATATGATAAGAAATGGAGAAAAGTAGACGATCTCTATATGTGAGAGGCGGAAAACAGCATTTTCTGCCATTTTTGCATGAAAAATTACTTTAACCATTAACTGATCATTAAACAGTTAAATATTGCCCAGTTTGGTAACGGAGTTGCTAGATCTACTAGCCCTACATGGCATTTTACTTGCCTTGAACAAGCAGGCAATTGTTGAGTCCTGGTTTGGAAGCGTACATTATCAGAACTGATACTGAATAAATTAACTAACCCATTTTACTACGGGATCATTGATAGACATTGACTTGATCAATTAACTTAAATGTGCAATGAAAAAAACACCCACAAGGCACAGTGAGGTATTTATTTTAATGCTTTTTAAATAGATTGTACTCATTTTTTTCACAGAAATATGTAGCTTTTACCTGTTGCAGGGCTGCACAGCCACACAGAGAGACAAAAAAAGACCAGCCTCTGAAAAAGTTGGGGTTTTTTTTTTGTCTTTTCCAGGCTCACATCAGTGGACTGATCAAGTCTAAGTTCACAAGCTACAAGGACTTCCACACACTCATGTACACGTGTGCTGCTGAATTTGACTTCATCGAGTTTGAGGTAAGGTTTGTTTTGACCAAAATCTGGGCGCCTATCAGAGTTGACATTTATTATCGCTGTCAGTTTGTGTGCTGAGTCATTCGCTGATAAAAATGCAAGTTTCAGGTAGTTATGTTTGGAAAAATCTCACCAAAAAAAAAAAAAGTGTTTTCAAAATGTCTCTCAGTCTCCTGTGAAGACAGCAGAAAAAGAAGAACGCCTGCTGTTTTGTATCAAAGAAGCTGGTATTTTCTCACAGCAGGTCTCAATGTGGAGGGAACCAGATCTGTTCTCTGAATTTCACAGGAAATAGAAACCTGACAGCAGAACCTGGCAGCTCATTCTGGGCTGAGTTCTGTGTTAGACAGCCGCCCGCTTTTGTGTCCACATGTTGTGAATGTGCATACAGGTGTTTAGAGTAGAGAGGTCATTATTACACGTGGATAGCTCTGTCTCTTTTTCTTTTCATATCTTTCCTCACTCTGTATCTCTGTCTGTCTCCCTCAGACTCCTGTACGTTACCTTAAAACATTGCTGCTGCCCATCAACATGCTGGTGGTTGCTCTCATCGCTTGGAAGGTAAAAATCTTCTGTACCACAGACATGGACAGGCTTTTTGGTTTGGTTTCAAAGTAGCAGAACAAATCTGACACAAAGTCTGGCTGCAAAGCATGAAGAGGACATTAAATAAAGTGAAGCTCTTTGGGTTATTAAGTCTTAATCAGTGGGTTTAATTAGCTTTATTATGTTTCTGAAGCTTGGTTACAGTTGCTAAGCCGTTATTGTAGAATTAACGTTTGTACAGCAGCCATTTTGACACAAAGGTTAAACACAGGTGTTACCAATGATATTAATTAAGATTCTGGGTTAGGGCACTGCTATTGTGCATGTTGGCTCGCTGGAAAGGCTCTGCCACACTAAATGGTACGGGACCTTAGTTAATATCATTGGTAACACCTGTAGTTACCCCAGTATTTCATGTCAATATGGCAGCTGTGAAAAAGGTCTCTTGCTACATGGAGGTGGGGTTTATCAAATGTTAACGTAAAGAATGAAATCGAATGACAAACTGACGGGAGTCTTGCACCATAGATGTTATAAGAGAAGTGGACGTGGCCATCGTGATGTCACCATTGATTTTGTTTTTTTCTTCTTAAATGTATATTATTACACGCAGTACCATTATATAAAGGACAGAAAAAAAGACAAGGGAATCACAGAGCTCCCAAGATCAGTCCAAGGATGCCAGTCCACAACAATGTTGGCAAAGTGGGAGACTGAGACTGACTCTTTCACGAGGGAGGTCGAGGGTGTGAAAACAAACAGAAGAAATCAAAACAAACAAAAGAAACAAGCAAAAAAGCCACGGCGTGTGTCCTGCTCTTGCATCCAGCAGCTATGTTTCCATCATAAACTTTTGTCAGACATTAAATTTTGCTTTAAGCTGTATAAAAAAGAATTTAATCAATCAGGGTTCAATGTCAGTGTGTTTTTTGTATAAATTTTTATTTTTTAGCGGTTATTAAAAAACAACAAAGACTAAACTAAACAACTAAATTGTCATGTTTAATGTAGGGCTGCAGTGTCAATAAAATGTCAGGAAATTGAAAAACTGTCCAAGTTGATGTCTTTAAATGTCTAAAAGTCCAAAGATATTAGATAAAAAGAAGAAAAGAAAGTGGAATATCTTCATATTTGAGAGTATGAAGACAGAATTTTCTGCCTTTTTGCATGAAAGATTACGCCTAATTGATAATCAAAATGGAAAGCGGGCAATCCTTAATTTTGAGCTCTGTCAAGGTCCACTTCCTTGCTTTTTCGAGAACTTTCAACCACGTCACAATGTCTTCAGTTGTACGACACTGATCGATCACCACAAGCTGCAAAGGACAATTAACTTGTTCAGTAATTAATCTACATGCAAATACTTAAAAAAAGACAGCTAACACATCTCGTAGTTAATATAATGCAATGAAAGTCAGGCAAATGGATCACAAAATAACAATAATATATATGAATAACACTCGTTTTCTCCTTTCTCAAAATCTTTGGGAAATCAAGAGTCTTCTGTGTAGTCTGAAGTAACAGAAAGACTCCAGTGAAAGAAAAGAGTGTCTGGCCGACAGAAGGAAGCCTCCCATCTGACCTTTCTCAACAATACAGCAGGCAGTCAAACATGAACTTCAAATCACTTTAGAGCCTTGAGACTCTGGTTCACGGCAGCAGGAGGACAAAGCTGGGAGTCTGTCTGTCTGTCACATGTAGCTTTCTACCCCCGAGTACAACTGCTTGAATTTGATTTGAGATTTTTTAAATTCAGGTCAGACTCTTTCAGTCGGCAGCTGTTTTATTTGTGCTGCATGTGAAGCATAGTTGACATTTACATATGTATATTTAAGCTTTGAGAAAGGAAGAACAGGGATTTATTCCTGAAACATGAAATATTTTAGTGGGGGGAAACATCAGGGAAAATAACTATTTAAGGAACTGCTCTTTATGTACTCTAATCTCATTATGCCTTGCCCACGCTAAGCTAAGAATACATGAGTCGATTTGACAAAGCATGGTGTGCAGTGCAAGCTGGGCGAGCTGTTGAGGAGATCTGCGCATACGCTGCGTGGTTTGTTGGAAACATGACATGTGACAGACTTTGTCCTTTTCAGACTTTCCAGGATATAGTCCGGTTCCTGAGGGACGGAGGGAAGACTGAAGATGTTGATGAAGCTGCGGGGTGAGCGTCCAGAGGCTTCCTCGCTGGGCTTGTTACTGATTTTATTATATTTACATGTTCATTTGATCAATACAACAGTTTTAATTAGGAAAATAGTAGTATGTACATTTTTTGAAAACACAATATCTTGATGAGTAGTGTTTCATGCATTTGCACCTTATTTTGTCCCAAATGGACAGATGAATTTATATATTTGTCTTTTCTGTGTTGCAGGTCTGAAGTAGTTGGAAAAGGAGAGGTGAGAAGAAATACTTTTCATGTCCTTCTTCAGGGTATCCGTGGGGTCTTAAAAGTATTATATTGTGATTACAAAACACTTTTTTCTAGTCCTTCTGTAGGATTAAATAAATACCATCGCCTCATAAGTAACTCTCAGATATAAGTTACGACAGTACGGACACTCACTCAGATACGCCAGAGCGTGCATGAGCTCTGGCAAAAATTTTCAGTTGTCAGGAAAGAGAACAAAACGTCCCACGCGTTGCTACGTTCAGACCTGGGATTAACATGCGTCCTGGGCGATCCGATCACAAGTGGACGGCACTGAGTAGGTGAGGTGTGAACGCACCCACAGATCCGTCCACTCAGACCACATTCAGCAGTTTGAACGCAAATGTGTCCTGGACTCAACTCAACTGACATACTGTAGGTATGAAATTTGGTTCATTGTAATGCAAATTACGAATGGGGCTCTCCTACCTTCAACAGGTGTTTGTGAACACACCAGTCACCACAGTATCTCCACAGACTCCCTTAAAGAAGTCGTTCTATTTTGAGAGTTGCTGAGGAGAAACTGTATAAACTTTGTTAAACGCTGTCTACAACAAATTCTTAATTATTTGAGCCTCCTTGTAAATTCGGCAAATGTTTATAGGCTAAATTAATGTATTTATTTCTTTGTGGGGGAAAAAAAAATGTGTCTGTGTCCCAGTGTGTGAGATGCTGGTCAAAAATAACAGATTTTGCGAATGTGTTAATTTGCATACAGAGTAGGGAAGTGAACTGGTTACAGTGAATTCTTAATTATTCGAGCCTTTTTGTAAATTTAGCATTAAATGCAAAACATCAAGTTGTTTCTTTGCTTGAAGAAAACATTGTGTTGCTGTGAAGAGCAGGCAGGCTCAGGCAGATACTCTCTGGATCGGATCACAGAGGACGCAGGTTAAAACCAGGTCTGAACAGACTCTTACAAGCTAACTTTAGCTTTTCACCTCAGAATGGGCAAGTGTCATTTTAACAACAGGTGGCAGCAGAATCCAAAATACAGTTGGTTTAAGCCTATTACAGGCAATATGAATATGAGTACTACAATATAATGTTTTTCAAGTGCTTAAATAATAAATACTTATTTTATAGGACTTAAAATCCATACTGATTTTCCATTATGTCCCTCTAAGTCTTAAATTTAACTTGGAGAACCCCGTTTATGTTATTGTGAAGCGCACACATGAGCATAATGATGATGACGCCTCAGTTTCAGGCTTTTTGGGCTTTCAGGCTTTTTTTTTTTTTTTTTTTTACACCATCGTTCCATTTTTCTAAAGCTGTTTTATTTGATTAGATTCCTCCAGCGCAGTAACGTCTGCTGCTCAGTTACCAGCCGTGTCCCTAACTGATTCTCATCCCTTTTCTCATTACTAAGAAATGAAAGGCAGCGTCCCTTCTGCTCTGAAATCACACTGTGCCGCCTTTTGTCAGCTCCCTCCCAGCTGCTTCATGTCATTTTCTGTAATGTCCTTCCCAGGGCAGGGAAACGTTCAGATGTTCATCCACCAGCCACAGTGTGGGGAAGTTTCCAGAGTTTCCCAGATAATTGCTTTAATGTTTCTGTACAGCTCAATGAATAACGCTGCACAGACCCAAGGGTGTTCTCAGTCCTCGCGGGGAAAGTCGTGTTAAAAAATAACACTGAAGAAAAGCTAAAAATTTCCTGGACAGACTGTATAATGACTTTTGTATGATGCTTTCATCTTCAGAGTTCAGATCACTTTGAATCAGAGGGGAGCTGCCTCGAAAGTGATCATAGTTTCACTGACAGTATGATCTCATTAGAACACAAAATTAATTTGAATTAATTCACACACAGTCCACGTACCATAATCCTAACCTACTTTGCAGAATTAACGTTCCATTCATTCGTAGTTCCTCCACCGTTTGAATTCACTGACAAGCTCATTTTACTGTGAGGTGGTTTCATTTTTACACCAGCAAGCAGCCTTTACCTTAATCCATGATTTTTCCATCTGTGGTGTCGAATCTAAAATGCTTCCTCACATTACATCTCGGTTATCTTGATGTCACAATTATCCGTGTAGCACGGCTCACTAGTTTTCTCATTTGGCGTCACGAGAGCAAGCAGTCGATCAGATGGACAGTTTATTTTTAGGATCATCACAGATTGAATTTTTTGTTTTTCACATGAGAATTTCAATCATATGATTGCCCCTTTTTTCTACTGACTGAGTAATTCTCTTAGATGAATACATGTTTGTATTCAAATTGCTTGTTTTGTCAGATCAACACAGGATATAAAATGAAAAAATCAGCTAATGTTAACGTTACCCTGTGGAGTTTTTCAAATTTTTTACGAGTGGGTTCCCCTTTTGCTTGTATATCACATATGCACACAAGCATGTAGCAATATGATAGACACATCTGTCTAAGATTTCAAGCTGTAACACTAATCAAGACCTTGCAATGCACCGACAACGGCAATGGAAAAAGGCAGCTCGACGCAAGCAAACAGGTGTAAACAGTAGACATTAAATATGTAGAAGCCGCATTAATCTTTTTGACTTGCTGCTGTGTGAAACACTGTGAAGTGTAAGCTCATGCTCTTCACAGACAGGTCTGCTGTCATGTGTCTGTGAGAGACAGAGAGTGAGTTAGGCTTTTTTTTTTTAAAACAGAAACAACGGGTACAAATCTTGCAAGAGTTTTGCAAATCAAGCGTTCCCTTGTAGACACGACCAAAAGAGGTGCACGGCTCCAAAAATAAAAAAATCATTTTATGGTGTACAATGTTTTTAATGTGGCGGGCCACCATAGGTATAACACTATTCACACAGTCACACAGAGAGCTTGCAGATCTCATTTATAATCTTTACATGCTTTTAGAAATACCACAGTATGAATCCACATAAAGTGGTCTGAAGTTCTACAGAAATGTGGTTCAGACTAGTTTGGGTTGGTCTGAGGTTTATGTTTCTGTGTTCAACTATGGGCTGATGAAGAGATTGGTCTCAGTTCCTGGAAGATTAATCACGTTTGATTTATTTCCTCTGCACCTTCCTGTCACGTTTGATTATCGGACTGTGTGTGAACTTGTCACTCTGCAGCTGGTGTACCACAGTCTGCAGCTGGTGGCGTTTGCTGTCCTGGCCATCCTCATCATGCGTCTGAAGCTCTTCCTGACGCCCCACATGTGCATCATGGCCTCGCTCATCTGCTCCAAACAGGTCCGTCTCCTCGCACAAGTAAAGGGTGTGAATAAAAACAACAAAATATTCTACATTAAAAAAAGTTATTATATGTACATTGAGCAGCTCTAAAGAGATGTTTGAGCACACGTTCTGTCCTTCAATAACGCCTCTGTTCCTCCCCGTCAGTTGTTTGCCTGGATCGGGGAGAAGTTTAAACACCAGGTTTTGGTGTTTGCAGTCATGGCCATCATGGCCATACAGGGAGTTGCCAACCTGCAGGCCCAGTGGGCGATCATCGGAGAGTTCAGCAACCTGCCGCAGGAGGAGCTGCTGGACTGGATCCAGGACAACACCCGGCCCGGTGAGTGGAGTCACACAGTTATTCTAGATGACGTTACAAGTTCATGCTGAAGTGGAACAACAGACAGCCCCAAGAGAGAGTCTGGTTCCAGTGACATTACAGTTATGTGTGCTGCACAAGATCTACTCAGGCAAGGTCACTAAGAATCTGAAATACCTCCTCGAGTAGAACTGGTGGAAAATAACTAATATTTCCTTGCAAAGGTCAAGGAGGGGAAATGTCAGTGTGTGACAGGTGACATTTTGGTTGTTTCTGTACACAGTAAGCACTGCGGATGAATTTGAAGGTTAAAAGATATCTAAACATCTAAGATTAAACGTGGCTGAATTCGTTTGAAATGATACGGTTTGTTTTGTTGTCAACATTACTGAATAATATACACTCAGCTGTTAATTAAATACATACATGAGGGCTGCACAGTTAATTGAAATGTTATCAAAATCGCAATATGGCAAAACGGCAGCATAATGACGTACTGTAGTGCTGCAGAGATGCCCTGGCTGACAAATCTTGTTCTCCAGTTGTAAGAAAACGTGTTTGTTTGGTACAGACCCCAACAAATGTCATTTCACACCTTTAACACACATTAATCAGCATTTCTGTAAATGTCCCGGTGGTTTTCCGGCTGGTTAATTTTCATCTGCAGTCCTTTGGCAAGACGTTTTAACCCCCGAAGAAATGTCACATATTTATGATTTTGATATAGTTTGTCAGTGAAAGTGAAAATTTGATGCAAAAAAGATGATCCCCATTAGTTGTGAATCATATAACCATTGTAATATATCAAAATAACAGCATATATGTTATATGTTTATATTAAAAACATATGGTATGTTTGGTTTTTTTTGCATATCATGCATCCCTAGCGTGTCTCAGACTACTGCAGTCTAATACAACAGTCCTGAACTAAATTCTACGTTCATAAACTTAAGATTTTTGTTGTTGTTGAAACTGTTTTAGAGGGTGTTGATTCAACCATGTATTGTTTGTGGTGGTTTTGAATTATATCGTGTTTTTGTTATTTTGTCTAACATGTGTTGTTTCTGTCATTATAACAGAAACACCTGTCAACATATTGCAATACAATTCGACAGCACCACAAACTACATCCTCCAGAATGATCATAAAGTTGACAGGACTCATGTAGAAAAATAATAAAATAACTATAAATCTAACTGCCACAAACAGAGAACTACATTCTGTCCTTATTCTTGGTTCTGTGTTTGACTGATGCAGATTCTGTGTTCGCTGGCGCGATGCCCACGATGGCCAGCGTGAAGCTTTCCACAGGTCGGCCCATCGTCAACCACCCCCACTATGAGGACGCTGGTCTGAGGTCAGTGGAGGTCGCGCTGCTCTTTTGCCCAAATCAGAGCTGCACCAAGAATGGATTTCTAGGACAGGAATCCACATGTCTTTATGTAACTTCATTTAAAATTTCCTGTGTCTCCGAAACACAAATGAGCTCAGTTCAAGACCAATATGAGACTTTGTCCATTTTCTCAGAAGTCTTAAATTAAAAGCTTTTGTCTCACGTCAGCCTGAGACGAGCTGAAGATCTCTGATACACCCCATGAGCTCAGCAAAAGATCTCCTGCTTTTCTTTTGTTTTCCTCCTTTTTTCCTCTTAAACAGAGACTTCAGGAGAAACAGATAATAATTAAGTGAGCTCAAAATAAGAATCTCATTTATTTCTCTGTGTATCTCCTCCTCTGGGGAATCCTCCTCCTTTCATGAGTGATTTTAAGAGTGGATGTCATCCAAATATTTACAGGTTCAAAGTTCTGCGGTTTTCAAGCTCTTGTTTGCTTTAAGTTAATTAATCCAGCTGGTTTTGTGGGTGATTGAGTTCATTCTTGTAATTTAACTGTGTAAGATGTGACTGAAGTCCATGTTATGTACTGTATTGTGTTTCCTCACAGGGAGAGAACAAAGCTGGTCTACTCCATGTACAGCCGCATGTCTGGAGAAGCAGTCAAGAGGAACCTGATGAAGCTGGGAGTGGATTACTTTGTCCTGGAGGATTCTTGGTGCACCAGGCGAACCAGGTACCTCAGCACCATCAGTGCCCTCTCACACAAGCAGCCACATCATTTCCCTCATTCTGATTCTGGGTTTTTAGCTGAAGCTAAAGAATTTAAGAATTTATTTCTATTTCTGATTTTTTTTTCCTCTTCCCTTCCTCCCAGGCCTGGGTGCAGCATGCCAGAAATCTGGGACATCGAGGATCCTCAAAATGTTGGTAAAGTCCCCCTCTGCACCCACATGTCCAGGAACTCACGACCCCACTTCACCACAGTCTTTTCTAATGACATTTACAAAGTTCTCAAAGTCCCCAAAGCTACCAAAGATCTCAGATAACATCGTGGAACGAGACTGGTTCAACACCCGACTTGTCTTTTTTTTTTTTTTTCCACCACTTCTTTTTTTGGTTCTTCTGTTTTGGTCGGTCACTGCCGTTGCTGCTTTTTACTTCCTCAAACCCTCAAAAAGTTCCACTGTTCTGCAGCGCTCTGGTTCTGCGAGCGCCAGGAATAAAAATAGGTGGGACATTCGCTGTGAGTATGTCCTCTCTCGGTGCCCTCACAGAGTTTGTGACTTAAAGAAACTCCCCGTTCCCCCCCCGCTGTCGGTCAATCACCCCTATTGCTGCAACTTCATCACCCAGAGACGTTCCCGGTGCGTGAAAGCCAAAAGGTGTCGTAGCTCTTCATCCGGTTTGTTGCATTGGTTCTGTTACATAGAATCCTTATTTTGTCCTCAAAGAGATGCTGTTCATACACCAGTGCTGTTTTTCACTGTATAGAATTCGTTTTCTTTAACTTGCGCTGAAGAAGTACATTTTGTCTGGCGGGACCAATCGATGATGTCCACATACTGTGAAGCAATACCCTTTGCAAACTTGACAAAAGCGGACTTCTTCTATTGTTATGCACAGTGTTGATCTCTGAAAAGATTTTTTTTCAGCAGTACACTATTTTTATAATTTATTTCTGTGAGTATTTTTTATGCAAACTTCAAGGTGTTAAGACATTTTCTTTAGAAGCGAACAGTATTTTAAGAATCACAGGGGGAAAAATTCTGTTCTTGTGTTTGGAAGCTTTTAAAAGTCTCTTTTTAAAACATATCATTCAGCCTTTGCGTCTAGATGGAATTCATTCAAGAAGATTTTTGACAACATTTCACATGGTAGAAGAGCTTTCATTCTTAATTCGGTTATAAAATAGCAGAGTTTTTTTTTTTATGGCAAAAGAAGTAAACAAAACAAATCGACTTCTCCTAACTGTGCCCTGTGACAACATTTTTGTAAATACCCAAACAGCTGTTTTTGTAAAATACCACTGTACAGCCTTTAAAAGGTTCTTTTTGTTTCTTCAATCATTGTTTATTGCCAAAGTCAGTTCTCGTTATTAAAGCTGCGTATTCGGGGTGCTGTAGCACATGAAATATGTGTTTTTAGTGAGTGAGAACCATCAGTTTGTGAGTTCTGTAACAGCCAATCCAAACTAACCGTAGCAGTGGATTTTATGTAAATGGTAGCAGTCATTGGTTCAGTCGTCGGGCCTCGTTAATGATTGCTTGACATTTTAGGAAATTGGCTTTCCTGCGGGGAGATAGATGAGGAGATCGATAACCACGCTCTGTCTGTCTGTCTGTCTCTGTCTGTACCGTAAATATGAAGCTGTAGTGAGAAGACGAGCCCGGCCTTGTTAAAAAAAAAGATCTGAAATAGAGATGCAACAATAATCGATCAATCAATCAAAAGAAAATTAGATGCCAACTATTTTGATAATCAATTTGTTCTATCTAAAAAGTCAGGATTTTCTGCTTCGTCATTTATGACAGTAAATGAAAAGTCTTTGGGAAGTTATTTGGAGATGTCGCTTATGGCTCTGGGAAATTGTAATGAGCATTTTGCACAATTTTGTGACATTTTATAGACTAAACCTTTAATCGATTAATCATAAGAATAATTGGCAGATTGATCATTGATGAAAATAATCATTAGTTGCTCCGTAATCTGAAAGAATCTCTTAAAAAAGGACAGTTTAGCTCATCATGTAGCTTGTACTGTCAGTAAGTGTCCTTCACAGCCACTGTAGGTTGAATTAGCAGCGGCACCACGGCTGCATGTTGCATTGATGGTTTGACCCGAAACAATCGGATTCATCAGACAGTTTAAAACTACTACAAGGAATTTTAATATTTTGTTGATGTCGGAGGCTCCTGTGGACAAAAACAGAAGTGTTTCCATCGCCATAACCACAAAACATGACTTCAAAAATAAAATTATGGAAATAAAAGTCTCCTCCTGCTTCTGTTGAGCTGATTAACTCAGTGCTCACTGTGACTTTTGTCTGGAAAAATGTAAACACATGCTGGTTTCATCTGATTTCACAGAGAATCCGACCTGGTGGCAGACATTAAGAATAACTAAAGAAACAGCCAGTCGTCTTGCTGATGGTCATGTTTGCTTATGTAGGTCATATAGATGCTTCAGTATCAACTTTATAACCATTTAAAACTCCTTGTAGTAGCTTTAAATTGCTGTAAGATGAACTTGTATGCACTGCAGTTTAAATGTTTCTTTTCTCATGTCAAACCACTTTCCTTTGCTTTTGAAGTTCGGTGTCGTTTTTTTCAGAACGAGGGCAGCGGGCGTGTAGCTGTGAAGCTCTACAACTCTTTGTTTCACATTACGGCTCCATAACTGAGTCAACACACAGCAGGTTTGTCTGTCTAGTGATTCGAACAGTTGTTTTAAAGAAAGAGTTTTTGGGAAATAATGCTTACAGGCTTTCTTGGCCAGCGTTAGATGATAACACTGAGTCCACTCTCGTGTCTGCACAGTAAATATGAAGCTACAGCCAACAGCTAGCCTGGCTTTGTCAGGCTTTTTCAGAAAATCTGTCTAATAACACCTCTGAAACAAACAAATTGTGGTTTTATGTGATAATATGCACTGAACATGTTTTTTGACTTTGCAGTAATCTCTGTTGGTTCCTCGCAACCTCATGCTAATGAAAAGAAACTATTCCAGGCCAAAAAATAGTTCAGTACACGTTGTGGTGTTAAAGCACAATATTTTCTTTTTTCTTTTGTTTTTGTATGAATCAAACAAATTAATAACATGTCAATTAATTAACTTTATAGGTGCTGGGAGGTGGGTTTTTCCTTTGTAGAGAGCCGTGAGCCGTCTTTATGCTACGCTAATCTACCTGCTTGCTTGCTATCGCTTCGTATTTAACAGACAGAAATGAGAGTGGTATTGATCTTCTCATCTAACTTTTGGCAAGAAAGCTAATAAGTGTATGTCCTTAAATATCAAGAGTCACCATGTTGAAGGAGTTGTAACAGGTGAAACAAATATTATCACTTCTTCCTCCCTGATCCCTCTTCCTCCTTCAGAAGAGTGAATTTAAGTCGTTACTGTACAGACATTTGGCTGCTGGGTTTTCTGTTGAACGTTTACTCCTCCAACATGATGACATGTCCCTCATAATAATCAGTAACTACTTACCAAATATTCTTTTGGTAAGTTCCTCTCAGCTTTAATACATTTTTTGTGCAAGAACAGGTTGAAATATTTCAGTGCAGCACACTTTCGTGCAGCTGATTTCGTTCATCAGGCACCAGAATGAGATGAAAGAACAGATAAGATAAGAGAAGTGACGCTTTGAAACAAAACAAACACATTCACAATTTAAAAAGTCCACTTTGGTGAGATTAAATATGCCGAACCGAACAGTTAAACAAATCAAACATTACACATTTAATCTGTTAGATTTTGTCCGTCTGATTTCAGAGCTCAGAGTTTGTTTGTGTACGATGACTAAAGGATTCGTGGTGAAGAAATCTTGTAAGTCAAGTGCCCGTTTTTAAGAAGTGGGGCTGTTGCCACACTTCCCGAAACACTTTGACATAAATAGTTTATTCCTGTCGCAGGCGTTGGTGTGTTTCAGATGTCTTTTATAATATTTGTCTATTTTGTCTGTATTTTAAAAAAAAAAAATAAAGTATTTGCCATCAGCACCGTTGCTTTTTTTGGTCTTAAATGTATGTTTGAAAAATAACAATCAGACAGTTATTGTCCTTTTTAACTTAAGTCTCTTCAGGAATGTTTTGTGTAGTACACAGTGGTTCTTTTTTTATGCACAACATGACAGATTTTTCTGTGACAGTTTTATTAAAAGTGTTTACATACATTCTTCTATAACACAAAATTAAGACAATTCCTCCAATTATTTCAATAAAGTTTCACACCACAAAAGGACAAGATGGCAGCTTGAATATGTCTTGCAAGCTAATAAGACCCACGTGAAGATCAGCTGTTTAAATTACAAGCAGGTAGATAAACTTGTGTCAGTGGACAGCAAAAGGTTTAGAGCTGAATCAGATTGGTCTTGATATTAATAAATACTTACAGAAGGATTTATTTATAAATAACTCCACAAAAATATTTTTCAGTCACTGAAAAACGTGTCCTATATATTTGTTACGAACCCCAAGTTGGTGCTAGGGGATGAGGGGTGTAACAATAAATAAATTTACCCGGGCGAAAAAGGAAGGAAGGAGAACTGAGGCAAAGGTGTAAACAAAGGTTCTTTTATTTAACAAATACTGTGTAAAATTAAGTTACCATCAAATTAACTAAGAAAAGGCAACAAGTGCCTTGCTAGCTGGAGTGGCTAGCAAAACACAGACACAGAAGACACAGACAACGAGTACTTTGTAAGCTGGCGAGGCTTACAAAGCACATGGGGCGCCCAAACGAGTATCTTGCTAACTGGGGAGCTAGCAAGACACATGACACAAACT
>JAJHUR010085495.1:0-12454 GCA_027495735.1 Lutjanus campechanus
CCCCACAATGACTTGAGCAAAGTGCAGACGATTGCAGGAAAATAACGGTGTTTCTTGACAATAATCTAAAATTATCCTGACAAAACAGGATAACACTGAGACCAGCTTCTATCTCGCCAAAACACTTCAGACCAACAAGCTCTGCAGAGAAGCATTCAGTCCCAGTCAGCACGTCAGTGGTTGTTTTTATTGACATCGGTGACCAAACCCTGATTTTCAAGAACCGAAGCTGTGTAATTCCACTGCACAAACCAATTATAAGCAGGTTTTGAGTGTGCAGTGTGTTCTTCACACTAGAAAAGTGACAAAATAAATACACTCCAAACTCTCAATATGCATACTTAAAAATAATGTTGATCTTTCAGGGTGCTGTTGATTTGTTGCACAAACGAAATGGAGGAGCTACTCACAGCTGGAAAACTCATTATGCATAAGGGTGAAACAGCTCCAGGAGCACGTCAGAAAACAACAAATAACTATTAAATGTTTGAAAAACATTTTACTCTTTTAGTTTAGTCAGCAGTAGCATCATAAAGTCACAAATTGATTGACGTCCAACTATGCAAGTTTTATATAATATCCTCCAGTGTTTCCCACAGAATGATAGTATATAAATAACATAATAAATATAATGTTGTTTTGTGATTACCCTATTTATAGTGGGGTATTTCTTATTTTACCTCACTTTATTTTAGTGTTTAGTCAAAAATTACTTAAATCTGCTCACCTAGCCTTTTTCCTACTCTTTTCCTACTCATACACACACACACACACACACCTCTGCTCTCTTGCTGCACACACACACACACACACACACACAACCTGGAGTTTGCCCTGCCCACCTCCCTCCCTTTCTCTCTACCTTTATGTGTCTGATCTGAAAGTCATCCAAAAAAACACAAGTCGCGTTTTGGATTTTTATCACCAGCAATTCCACTGTCACAACAGCACAGGAGAGCAGTATGTGGAGGAGGCTTGTTGTTAATAATGCAGCCTATTTTAAAAAATCGAAACCAACACGGTACAGAATGACATCAACACTAACCAGGTGCACATAGAGGATTTTATAGAATAACTGACTAAGTAGGCATGTACATTAAACAGCAGACTCTCTCTCTCTCTCTGGGTTTCTGTGCAGAAGAGTCTTACAGGTGAATGAGGGGAAGAGTGCAGCAGAGTGAGAGGAGATCATCTACTAGACCCAGTTAATTGATCCAGATGACGTCACTCTCGACGGATAGAAAAATAAAAATGCTAAATGGGGTCGCCAAATCTATGTGTGGCCAACACTTGCAAAGTATGTTGATTTATTTTCTACCAACGCCTGAAACAGTATATTAAACTGATTAGTATACACTGTATTAGGGCTGGCCAGAATAACATATTTGGGGCTTCAAAGCTGAAGTAAGAATTGCCTGTGAGAGACGAGGACCCGCATCTCCAATGTAAAGTTGATGAGAAAGCTTTATGCAGTTGCAAGCACAAAATGAGGGTCGAGGTCATGCTCATCTACTGTTCTATGAGTTCATATCACGTGCACATGCCTGGTTTGTATGTGCGTGGGTTTTGAAACTGATTAAACACCACAGAGTTACTCCACTTTTTGCTCTTCATCAGTCTTTTGTCTTTTTTTCAGTGTAGCTGATGCAAAAAAAACAAAAACAATAGCATTTGGACACTGATGGCAACAGTAGACGCATCAAGGTATGCAGATCAGCCCTATACCCCCTACAATGTAATTAGTATGTAGAATGGAACTGGGACATAGCGCTTGTGTCCAGGTTCGTCTCTCACCTTTGACCTTGACATACAGGAACTCCGGGTTAACACAGAGGGCCAGGTTGCTCGGCAGTGTCCAGGGTGTGGTCGTCCAGGCGATCAAAGCCACTTCCTCATTGTCAATCAATGGGAAGTTGACAATCACCGATGGGTCCTGAACATCCTGGAGACAAAAAGGAAACGGACATTAAGTGACTTAAAAATTTGCATTTAAACAGTATATTGTGTTACTAGTGCTGCTTTAGACCAGCTGAGGGGCGGGGCGGCTGTGATTTGTGCCAACCTTGTAGTTCTGGTGGGACTCAAAGTTGGACAGGGGGGTGTTGCAGGCAGTGGAGAAAGGCATGACTTTGACACCTCTGTAAACCAGACCTTTGTCGTACAACTGTTTGAAAACCCACCTGCATGAATGGAATATAAAAAAATTAAAGGAGAGACCAGCTGCACATAAGAGGACAGACAACAGACATGGACATGGTTTTCTCTTGTATGTATATATTGTTCTAAGAGTTTTATTTTAAGTTTTTTATTGTTATGCACTGCCATCTGTGACATAAATGTTTGAAGCCTGACTGCAAATTCAATTTCCTTCAAAACAATAAATAAGTTTAAGTTGAAGAATTTATTAAATAAAAAGAAATCTATGATAAAATCTTCTATCTTTTGTGCTATTAGTGTATCAAATAGTGCCTTCATTTTATTCATTGTATAGAAGTAAGATGCAAATTATGTATCTTAAAGACAAAACTGATGGCAAATTTGACATTCATACCAGACAGTCTCCATGAACCATGGGTAGAGAGTCTTGTAGTCGTTGCTGAAGTCAATCCACCTTCCCATTCGCTTCACTGAGGTCTACAAAAAATAGACAAAAAAAACATAGCTAAAAGAACATAATAATCATATACCAAAATTCTGCAGGGCGACTCCTCATAAAACTATTATTTTTATTATTATCCTTATTAAGAATCAGGAATAAGAATGGGTACTGAAACCCAGTTTTAAACAGGCCCCAGGGGTAAATTATCAAAGACTGTAGTATTGATAAGTTCCAACTTTATCAGTTATGCTGACATTCGTCTATGATGCATTCTCAGTGCCAGCTCTCTCTCCCCCTCTTTCACACACACACACACACACACACCGGTCCTGCTCTTAATGACAGTGACAGACAGAAATAAATACTCAGTAGTCTGGTTACACTTGACTCAAGTCGATGCTGACAATGCACGTTGCCATAGCTGCATCAAGTTTTTGCACAGTAGGGCGGTTACTCAAGCAATCTGTCAAAACTTCTAGTGAAAGGGCATCACATACAGCTGGAGAAATAAAATACACACGTTTATACTGCAAGGAACACTATTAACTATAAGACAGGAGAAGTCGTGACTTTTGTCAGAGAGAGCAAATATGTTGATCTTTCTCCAAAAGAACTGCTGAGAATTGTTAAACCAGGGATCTGCAACCTTTACTCTCAAAAGAACCATTATTGCCAAAAAAGAAAGAAATGTCTGTCTGGCACTACAACTATTACATTTTCTATTTTCATTGGGGACTTCCCTTTTGTGAATTTGGCATCCATAGCTAAGCTAGGTTGACTCAAGACTAGCTGCCAGTTCAACTCCACCTGCTGCCCATTTACTGCATGTCATCCCCTCACTCTCTCTAACCCCTTTCCTGTCATATCTTCAGCTGTCTTTATGAATAAAGGCAAAAAGCCCCCAAAATAATAATAATAAAAAACATGATTAGTTTCTATATACATTTTTGTTAAAGCCACAGGGAGCCACTGGAGGAGGCCAAAAGAGATGCCTGCCACACAGCTACCTATCAGTCCCACCCATATTTCTCTGTGGGTTTATTTTCTTTTGCAGCGAATAACTGTATTTAATTTACATTTAAATTATCACTTTATAGTCTGTAATTGTTAAAAAAAAATGCTGTCGCAGTTGCTACTCAAAATTTTACTTTATATACAGTACAGTATACATGACATATAAATATAAAGAAAATAAAGAAAAGTTCATTGTTTTCAATTCATGTCATTTTTTCTCCTAAAAAAAAACAGCAAAAACAACCACTTAGTCACAAAAAACAACAGAAATTATATTGCACATGTGAGTTATATCTATGATTTCACCTCACTATGTTTTAGAACAAGTTAATTTTACTGTTAAAACAATAACCAAACTGGTCTCACAAGTATGCTAATTAAGTTATCTCACATGATGAAATTATTCTCTCCTGTGTGCTCACCTCCCACTCATTGGAGTATCTCATGACAATGTTTCTGCACTGCTTGTTGTACTCGGCGATGCCCATCTTGGCCACATCTTCAGGCCCTTTGATTCCCAAAGTCTTATCAATCTCATACTCCTACAAAAACACACAAAACATGAAACAAATAAGTAACCTATGGGTTAATCTGTAAATGTGTGTTGAACTTTCAGTAAAATTTTAACAGCATAGTCAGGATGACAGATTCTTACCACAGGCAGGCCATGACAGTCCCAACCAAAGCGCCGGTCCACATGGAAGCCACTCTGGTGGGCAAAGCGAGTAACAACGTCCTTGATGGTGCCAGCTAGGATGTGCCCATAGTGGGGGAGACCCGTGGCAAAAGGAGGGCCATCATAGAAGGTGTACCTGGTTAAGAAATGGCCAGAAAAATATTTTTAAAGGTCCGCTCATCTGACTCGAAAGTATTTTCTCACTGAAAGACCTCTTCTCAACCAAGCGTGCAAGATAACACAAACGCAACATTATCACTGCTCCGTTATATGAGTGTATTCATGGTTGCTTCATATAAAACACTATCTTCACTGGTTTGTATACCTGAACAACAGTAAGAGCATGGAAGAACCACTGATTTGGGGGCTATACATTAAGTCATGTGCTGATATCTGGTCAGTAATTTGTTTGTGTTTATCATATGACATTCAGGCTGTTCCTTTTTTGTTGACACTGTTCACAGGTCTTGGGGTGATTCTTGGTCAATTTCAGTGTCATTTAGCAAATGCCCTGTTAAATATCTGTTAGTCAGTGTTGTTGTTATAACCAAAGTTCCTCTTTACTACTGCGGTTTTGCTTTGTTTAGCACATTTCTTTATGAAATTGAATCTGTTGTTGGCTAAAAAGGAATTTTTTTTTTTTTTTATCATTTTCAAGGGTAAGATTCTGTAGTTTCAACCTAAATAAGTAATATGTACAGAGGTTTAAATTTTTTCATGTATTTTCACCATCAATTATGCCATTATGACACAAAGTAGTAGGTTATTTTTTCATACCCCTTTTCTATTAATCATGGTTAATTTAAAAAATTTTTAAAACATAACATTTCATGTTTGTGCTGACTGACCTGACACACAAACACATTGCTATGGTGCCAACGCATTAACCTGAGTCTAATGTAGAGTCACACGATGCCATGAAAAAGTCACTAAACATTGTCTGGTTTTGCTATTCTGCAAGCAAACTTTCAGGCAGCACCAGAAAGACCTAAAAACAGGGGTCTTAAATGAGCACTGGGGTCCTCTTTTTATAAGCTTCTGTACTTTATATGCTACGATTAATGGATATTGTATATTTTTAAACATGTGGTATCAAATAAGTACTTAGGTAATAATACTTCATCTTAGTCTTCACAAAGGATCTCACAACAATCAAATTATAAAAGCATACAGTGGAGTCAAATGACAACTGGTTAGCCAGGAAATGCAACTGTTTCACTTGGCAGTGCAACAACTGGAATGACACTAAATCACAGTCAGCATTAAAAGATTCAACAAGATGACTATGCTGCTGCTCTAAAAACCTAATTAAGTATTAACAATAAGTTCTCACCAAAATATAACACTACACATTTCCTTAACAAATATTTTTACATTGCTTATATTTTAAAGACTAGTTTCACGAATAGGTTAAAGGGAGTCATGTTAAAGTGTTAATTTCCAGATTCACACTTTATCACAAAACAAATTCATTTCAAACAAAAGACAAATTAATTCCAGCTGTCCTGCATGAAAATAGTATTTAACAATGATGCCTCCTTATTGCTAATTTCAATCTAATGCTTCAGTAGTTTGTCATGATAATAAACCAGAAACAGCTGGATTTACCTGGGCCTGTTTTTGGACTGTTTCAGACACTCCTGGAAGCAGTCCTTCTCATTCCAAAACTTCATGATCTTCTCCTCCTCAGAGGGAAAGTTGATGGACTCAGGGACTGGCTCCACCATGGTGTCTGCCCAAAACACACACATAATAGAAATGATGTAACCCAATAGACTTGTGTAGCAGGAAGACAAGGACATAAATCACAGTGTGCAAGTCACAAAGATCACATGATGTACATTTTATTTTTCTCCATTTAAGGCTATGATATCAATAAATATTACCCAGTAAAATATATATTACTGGCTCTATTGCAAGACTAATTGAATATGATTGTCCTCCTCAGTCAATATCTCCCTCCACAAATCCTTTTCGATCTTATTAATAGCCAACCTGTCAAAACATGTCAGTCCTCATGTCACTTGTCGATAGTTTGGCAACAGAACATGCAGTTCCTTTTCAACATTTACGAGCTAAAATCAACCCTATCTAAAATATTATTTCCACGTTCAGCATGCAACCGCAAAAACTTTGTCCAAACTCGTTAATTACAGCCAAAAAGTCACTTTTCCACAGCAGTTAACTGTTACTTCACAAGAATGACGCCTCCTTGTTGTTAGCTAGCAGGCTAAGTTAGCCGGTCAATGCTTCAGTTAGTTAGCTTGCAGCTAAACGGACTATAAAGTTTGTTAAAGGCGACATTTAAACGTTCACAATTACTGTCAGATGTACAGTGAAGTGCGACTATAATCAAATCTTTCAGCTGCGATAAGTGAGTTTGAATGGAAATACTCACATGTTGTCTGCCCCCGCCGGCTGCCCAGAGAGACAAGAAATGATGCAAGCTGGTGTCAGCGATAGCGGAAGTTACGACTTCACGCACAACGATATGTTGTATCAAAATAAAATGCAGGTATTTAAATCTGCATGACTCAACAAAATAAAAGACAGGAAAAGATCAGAAAAACATACACACAAATGTATCCCAGAAAGCTTATGATTTGTAGGTTTAAATAATGTTCTTAGAACATTATTCAAGGTACTTGTTCTTGAGGATTTCCATTCGATATAATTTTATATTTCTACTCCATTGCATCTCAGAGGCAAATGTTGAACATTTTACTCCACTACTTTGTCTTATTTAGTTACTGGTTTCATACCCTTCTTCTGTAATGAAAACCATATATCTCAGCATTATGGGATTTTGAATTAGAATTTTCTAATTTTCAACCTAATAACTGTCCCTGTACTGCCCCAATTAGAATTTTTTTAGAATTAGAAAAATTCTCCTTCTTACTAAAGAAACACTTAAAAATGAGTTGGAAAATGCTTGGTATTAGTATGGTATTAGTACCTTTACTTGAATAAAAGATCTTAATACCTTTTCGACCAATGATAGATTTACAGATATTGATTAGAACCACTAGATTATGTTAATCTGTTTGTTGCAGCACACATTTTAGTCACAGAGACATTGTTGCTTACTTTTGTGATCTCCCAGACCAAAATATAGGTTTCTGATACTGTTTGGATAGATCATACACACAAATCATCAATCATTCTTTGAAAGCGGTGAAAAGTTTCTGAAACACAGTGAAATTGTGCTGCCAAATGTTACACTATCTTTGTATATGTAAATTTCATATTTTTATTCTAAGGTATTAATAGACTTTTAAAAATAATTTTATTCTGTTCAGTTTTGCAGTATTTTGGTTGTATTAACTTTAATCTGTCCTCTAGCCGACATGTCTATTTTTTTCTAAAGGGGAAAATTTAAATAAGGCTATATATATATATACACACACACATATATATATATATGTATATATATATATATATATATATATGTGTGTGTGTGTGTGTGTGTGTGTACAGTGTACTGCCCCAAATTCTTCCAGTTTTCACAAGGCAGGTATTCATTAAGATGGTTATATAGTTAAATGTACAGTACATGTACAATGAGGACAAGGAGAATAAAGAGAACATAATGTGAGATCAAGGAAAAACTAAGCATGCATCAAGGCTAGTATTTTACTTAAAATTAGTGGTTGTTAATTTGTTTTTTGTTGTTTTGCTTAATTTGGTACCTTATTTGTATAATATTTGTTTGAAAATTTGTCTTCAACTGGGCTCACTAACTATAACTGCAAAAAATATGTTGAGGGAAGCTTGTTTTTTCCAAGCCTACAGACAAAAGACAATAATAAAAAATTTTTTTTCAAACAAATGTTGTACTCCATGGGTTGTCTAATGTCCCTTTTCTTTGTCTTTAGGATGTCCTGCCCTGCTTTTATCTTTGACCAGGGCTGTTTGCAATCAATGGACATTGTCTCTAAATGTGTAGGCATTACATAGTAACTCAATAATAAATGTGAAGGAAGAAGGGGTTTTATGTAGTAATTTCCCAAAAGTTAATATTGAGAGATACATAAAATCATACAGATTTAAATATTCATTATGTCATAATCATCTGTGGGCATACGTCCCAAAACTCAATACTACTGAAATTACTACACAAATCACTAGTTCGCTGCATATCTCAATAGCAATCTAGTAGTGGATCAATAGGTTTTGTCACACGTGGCTACTGACAGAAAACCCCAGTAACACTGATGAACGTCAACATTTCTGTGGGACTGACGGTGAAGCCCAACACCACTCGACCTGTAGTTCAAATAAGTAACTGAATTTAATGTCTACCAAGTAATTCCGAAAACAGCAGAACACAATCACCTTAAAAAATGATGTTGATGAGGCCCAACATCAGTGTTAGAGCAGACAGGAGGATAGAGTGGTCCAGGTTTCTAGTTATGTCTCATCTATCAATGATCATTTTAAGAGAAACGTGGAAAATTAGCTCACATCTTAAAATGTTTCAGAATTACAGCACTTCACAAGCTTTCTTAGATAAAGATCTACTCAAGATTGTTTTGCTTTTACACAGTACTAACCAAGTCTAAGTTTTCTACACCCCGCAGTAGGCCTTTTATCCAACTTTATAATTGACATTTAATTAGTTCTACATAGCCAGTTAAATCTTAAATATAACTATAATCATTTAAAAGTTTAGTTAAATCACTTTAAGAAAACTAAGCAATGTCAAATCTCACTTTAATCATTTCTTTGATTGTGAAATGTTGTAAAGTCATCTTTTAAAAAATGCAGGGGAAATACAAGGGGAAGCGGGGCGACATGGCCAGAATCAAAAAGGCCAGTTACATAGTTTGAGTCTTAACCATTCAGCAGCTTGAAGTCTTGTGAAACTTTAAATTTTTAATCCCCATTCCAAAAACCCCATCAAGTGAACCGTCCCATGTGATCAGTCTGAGGCAGTTACAAAAGGAGAAAAACTCTGATGCTGGTTTGTTAACAAAGCATAGCTTTATTGTGATGGTGGAAACGTGGAACGCTGACAGACATGGAGGTGACCGGATGGCTGCTTATTTCGCTTGAGCTGCCTTCCGCGCTGCCTTCAGTCCCTTCCTGTTGTGCTTCTTGGCAAAGCGCATGTTCCTCAGGAACTTAGGGTCCACCTGCACCAAAGAAAGAAAATGGTGAAGTGAGCAGGTGGGACGAAAGTGTCAAGACAATGCACAATTCCAAGAGCTACTTTCTAAAGCAAAATAATACAAAAAAATCCAACAAAATAAAGCACAAGACACAAGGGCTCCAGATGGAAAACTGCAAACTAAACATAGAATCTGAATTAGAGTAGTGTAGTTCTAGGTATCTGGGTTTCTGGTTTACAGAGAAAAACACTGAATGGACAGTAGCAGTACCTGGTCTACACAAATCAGAAATGTGTGGTTACTGCCACAGGTGAACTGACTTAACCTGTAGTCAAGGCACAACATGCTTTGATCCACAGGCAGGAGTCTATCTCTCGTCAATTCATTTTAAAACTGGTTTCAACAGCAACAGCTTTGATAAAAGAAGCATTTTTAACTATCAGACACAGAGAAATGATTAAGATTGTAACATAGTTTGCCTGAAAAAAAAATCTGTTTTGCAGAACAGGTGATCAAAATCAATTCTGCCTCCATATATTTTATAGATTATCTTCAGGTTAGCTTAGCATTATACTTGTGGAAATAAGGCCTCAGTGTCAGCTGAAAAAAACTGGTTTTCACAAAGTCAACATCCAGACATTCAAGACAACATCCAGCTGCAACTGCTTAACCTGCCCACCAACTACATTCTGAAAATTGAGCCAACTCTCACAGCACAATGAACAGAACCCAACAGGAGGACCAACAGTGCTTTCAGTGTTTTTAACTCTGGCTCTTTTCAAATTTTCAGCTACATATGAAAGAAGAAATTCTCCATATTTTCAAAAAATTAGTAGGGCTGTGCAGAGTGTCATTTGTTAGATTCTAAAAAGGTACTGGGGTTTTCAAATTCAGCTATAAATGACCATTAAATTTTATAACACCACCACCCTAAACTTTTAGAAACCGATATAGATCAATTGAGTTATTCGTTTTTATTAAATCAATTTTCTTTAGTGAATATAGCATGTTTTCAACAACAGTTTGAAGAATTCGGTACAGCCCTAAAAATTTTACATCATGCAGGTCAGTTCAGCTCAGTCTGAAAGCATGCCTTGAAACCAACTCCCATTAACTTATAAGACAAGGTGATAATTTGTGACTAAATAGTGTTAACACCAATAATTTACCTCTTTAACATCACTAATGAAAAAGTAAATGTAACCTGCATTATTTTCCAGGGAAGGACTTGCTATTTGTCTCCAAAACAGTGGTACCCAAACCTTTTTTTTGGAGCTCCCCCTACCTACCTACCTACCTACCTACCTACCTACTTCAGTCTATGAAAAGCAACACGTCAACGTTTTCTGACATTTTATGGACCAAACAACGAATTGATTAATCGGAAAAATAATTAACAGATAATCAATGATTTAAAATAACCATTAATTGCAGCCCTTATCCTTTTTTCCCCCCCAAGACGAGCTGAGTGGCCTCCGTAAGCCTTGGTTTCCACAACTGAAGCAAAGACAAATGTGTGCTCAAATCCTGTCCTCAATGCACCATCACCATTAATAGAAAGTCTCATTACTGACCTGCTGCATGAACACACTAAATTTGTAATTACAGTTTACTGCCACGCACCTAATACACTGACTCTCAGCATAGCCACCTTCTCAGAGTCACCTGCAGTCTGTTGCACCAACTGTGCATTTCAAGCTTAGCCTACTTATAAATTATAACCAAGTCATACTTTATGCAGTACTTTGTGCACAGGCAACACCAACACATAATTGTGACTGTGTACATACCCCTTTCAGTGACTCGTAGCGCTGAGATCTGGGCTTCTTGATGCCATTTCTGTGGTGTTTACGAGCTGTTTGGATGAGAGGAGAAACAATTACCACACAAGTTGGTCCATTCAATCCCTTTCTTAAAAGGTACATCTCAATATATAGTTTAGTGAATATGCACAGCAAATAAAAAAACTAATATTACTTAGTCCGCCACAGCTATATACCTTCGCTCCATGATGAGTAAACTAAAATTATAACCCGTCACTTACACTGGTTGTGAGTTGTGTGGTTCTTGGACTTGGCCATTTCGACACTGGTTAATCTGCAGAAAAGAATTAGAACATTAGATTCTACTATGTGATATTTACATCCACTTGCATGTTAGCATGCTAGCTAACGTTTGAGCAGTCAGCCGGCAGCCAAACAAGATGTCTATAATACGAATAGATACGTTCAATAATCACAATGTAACTGCAACTGTGAAGTGCCACTCTTAATGCAAGCATCAAACCAGAAACACTAACAATTAGAGTAAATAAATTTATACATTTTTGTATTTTTTTCATTTTTGTTTCCCGATAGGAAGCTAATGCTAACGGGAGGAGTTAGCAATTTTCAAACCTAATTTTCAAATTTTCATGAAGATCAGATCTAAAACATACTGCGGTGGTAAGATGCTCAGTAAAGTGATTAATCTAAATCAGTTAATGTTTATGTGCGGGGATGTAAAATACACGCAGATTGATTAAGATTTTAAAAGTCCACCTCGGTGGGAAAACTGAGTACCTGCCACACGAACAGACGACAACCGGAAGAGAAAGAAAATCGAACTCGGCAGAGCAGAAGAAGAGTCGAGTCAAGAGAGGTGGTGGTCAGTGAGAAAACACCGCTCTGTTTAATGACACTTCCGCCTGCTGGTGGTGTGTGGTATGACAGGTGAGAGCCCACAGCCGGCCACAGGATGTCACCCTCTGCTCAGATGACAGGCTTATATTGACGATGAAATCCAGGAACACATGTTCTGTTTTAGTTGGTGTCTTCATTAGAACTCAAAGTGTGGAAATAACATGACTTCATATGTATGGAAGGCACATTTATCTTTCTTTCCTCTCTACCAAATTATGTTTATTTTCTCTTTCTAGTTTTTGTACTATTTTGTTGTTTTTTTTGTTTTGTTTTTTTGTTTTTCTGGACAGGTGGAAAGGAATTTACAAACATAGTATAAGTAGATATAGAATAGATATAATAAAAAAGATAAGATATAAGATATAAGATATAA
>JAJHUR010085496.1:0-18918 GCA_027495735.1 Lutjanus campechanus
TTAAACCAGTGTAAACAAGTCAATATACAGCAAACACATACGTACTTTACTTGAGTATTTTCATTTTTTGCTACTTTATACCTCACTACATATCAGAGGGATATATTGTACTTTTATCACGTTTAATTAATCAAATCTGAACCTGAAGTTCGTGCTGAATATGTAAAATACAACAAAACATGACATCAAACTGTTGTTGACAGAGTTTGATTAGCATATTATTAGCATCTGAAAAGCATTAGCAGTCATCACTAAAATACACTGAACATGCACTGGTGTTAATTTATGACAATGACTGTTTAATGATAATCCAGTTTACTAATGTTTTCATATTTTCTCTATCAAGCTGAACTGATTTCATCAGCTAAAACATTTTAATGTTTATCATTTAGAGTTTGTCAGTCCCAAACTGATCATTTACCAAAGGTGGGTCATTTTAATACGGACACTTTAACACAAATATCCGTATGTTCTACTCCTTATGTTTTCAAAACAGCCTTGTTAATTTAGGTTTTATACATTTGAGGGGAATTGATTATTTTTTACTTTGCATCATTGACTGATTGGATCAGAAGAAAACATAAGAAAAGATGAAAAAGTCACAACAAGACAAAAAATGATGTAAAAGATGAAAAACGTTAAAGACAAATCACGCAGAAGAAGTAACAAGAAAAACAACATTTTATTGTTCATGTATCAAGATTGAAATGACAAAAGACGAAACAAGAAGAAGACATAAAACAAAAAAGATGTAACAAGACCAAAACAACGTAACAAAACAAACCATGTATAAGACATAACAAGACAAAAAACAACGTAAAATATGTAACAAGACAATAAAAAGACAAACAAGATGAAAAAAACTTACCAAGACAAAAAAAAAGATGCGACGGGATGAAAAGAACAACAAGACAAATCACGTAGAAGACATGAAAAACAACATTAAACAACGTAAAAGTAGTAACAAGGTGAAAAACAAACAAACAAACATGTAACAACAAAACACAAAAAAAGAGACAAACAGACACAACAAGATGAAAAACAATGTAACAGATGTATCGAGATGAAAAAGACAAGATGAAAAGTAAAACAAAGACAATAAACGAGACGATTCCACAGGAATATTTTGTTTGGTCACAGCAGGAAGAACAAAAATCCAAACCATCGCGGCTCTATCGGTGATAAAAACACCCAAACATCGATTCTGACTTTTCACTTTTTGAACACTTCTTCCACCACTGATACGGCCACACACACACACACACACACACACCTGCACTCACACACACACACAAAGTGATAAGACATCTGCTGACTCATCGCTCAACTGACCACCTGACCGCCGCCTTCACTTCACACTCCGATTGGCGAGGCTCCCCTGCCCCCCCCACAAAGCATTTCTCTCCAGGAAGATGGAAGAGGGTCCTGATGAAAATTTAACTGATATACCCCTCCCACCCGACCGCCACCACCTTGCACCTCAGCTGCTATCGTCCAATCAAATCCCCCCGTTCAACCTGCACTCGATGAGGCAGAGATAGGAGTTAAGGTGACCTCGTTGTGAACGAGGCTGGCGAGGCAGCTGTATAATTGGATACTCTCTGACGTGAGATTGAGTTTATCCCAGGTAAGAAAAAAAAAAAAGGGCCCTCGCTGACCCGCTTTCCCGTCGTCTCTGCTCCGAGATGGATGTTTGTGAATGAGAGTAATCACTTTACAGAGGCTGAGACGGGGGCTCGGAAACAACAATCAGTTTAAACTGCGGCTCCTCTTCACAACGTAAACACACCAGAGGTCGACTTCTTCCTCTCTTACCTTTGACTCCTCTGAAGGATGCGTTCATACGGAAGGACACGGCTGTTCACACACTAGCTGAATGGATCTACGGATGGTAAAAATCAATCCACCGCGTTGGCCCGGCTGAAATATCCAGAGGTTCACACATTCAATTAGATATTCAAGTAGAAGTACAGATAGTAAAGTACAAAAAGTCGACTTCCGAGGGACATTTCTACCAGCTGTTTCTGTGTGAAGATAACTGAACCTCATCTTTTCTCTGGTTGAGCCTCCCTCTGTCTGTTTCATCTCTTTAAGTCTATTATATCATTTTCATCTTGTTACGTCATATTCGTCTTGTTACATAATTTATGTCATTTTCGTCCTGTTAGATCATGTTACTTCTTGCTACATTGTTTTTTATCATGTTACATCATTTTTATCTTATGTCTTGTTACATTGTTTTCATTATGTTACATCTTGTTGCATTGTTTTCATCTTGTTACGTCTTGTTACATTGTTTTCATCTTGTTACATTGTTTTCATTTTGTTACATCTTATTTTCATTTCTTACTGTTACATCTTCTTTTGTCTTGTTACATCTTCTTTTATATTTTTTTAATCATTTTTGTCTTGTTACATTGTTTTAATGTCGTTACATCTTTTGGGTAATTTTTGTCTTGTTATGTCTTCTTACATCGTTTTCATATTTCTATGTCTTGTGTTATAATGTTACGTCTTTTATGTAATTTTCATCTTGTTGTATGTTGTTATGTCGTTTTTGTCTTGTCTTTTCCGTCATTTTCTTCTTGTTACGTCATATTCATCTTGCTACATCCTTTATGTCATTTTCAACTTGTTATGTATTATGTTGTTTTTGTCTTGTTACATCTTCTGACATTGTTTTCATCTTATTACATCATTTATGTGTTGTTACATCTTTTCCGTCATTTTCGTATTCTTTTGTCTTGTGTTGTCACAAATTTTATGTCATTTTCGACTTGTTATGTACTGTTACGTCGTTTTAATCTCGGTACACAATCTGTTTTATAAAATCGTAGACTGTGGGGCAAAATAGTTGGGAAAAATCAAATCCCCCCTCCTCCAAATGGAGTCAGTGTTTGTCCTGAATATGAAAATGCGGTCTAATGAGTTGACTCTCCTCTACCTCGTTATTTCT
The DNA here is from genome assembly GCA_027495735.1 of Lutjanus campechanus. NCBI lineage: Eukaryota > Metazoa > Chordata > Actinopteri > Lutjaniformes > Lutjanidae > Lutjanus > Lutjanus campechanus. Next base: position 2,957 of record JAJHUR010085496.1, read on the forward strand.
TTTCTCACCTCAATGACTCATCTCATGAAAAGCGGTTTATAAATAAAGTTTACTTACTGACTCACTAAATAGGAAGTGGGAAAAAGGGAATTAAATTGTGCTCTGAATCTCTTTGATTACAGAGAATCACAGATAAAAACAGCCTCTCCTGATTATTTGTTAGCATTTAAAATGATCTCTTTAATTATATCCTGATAGAGTCTAAAGTTATCGCTCTCTGATGTGGTTTAAATCAGCTTGGCGGCCTGCGGCTTCTTTGTCTTTGAAGCCGAGTTGAAATGAATTTGGGGAATATTGCAACAGAGGTCAGATCAAACACACACACCTAAGCTGGCAAGGTGCAAATTACTGACTGAATCTCTTTAAAGTGAGAATATTTAGCTCCCACATTGAAATAAAAGATGAATAAAATATATCTCATACATTAACAATCTGTGTCTGTCTGTAGTTCACAGATTTTCCTAAAATTTATTTTCAGTTTTGAGTTTTTGAGAGTGCAACATCTGGCCATGAAGCAGCACGTTTATTGTAGCACAAGTTAAAAATACATTTGTGTCACTTGTACTTGCAAATAGTGACAGGATGCAAACAGGAAGACAGAGATAAAGGATGACTGTTATGTTATGAGTGAAGTGCTACAAATGCAAACTTGACTAAAGGTACTGACAAAAAAAGAAACCTCAAAAGTAATAATCCTAAGATCACTATGTGTTTCATGAAAATTATTCACAACTATACAATCAATAGTGTTTAAAACAAAGGAACAAAGTTAAATGAGTATGATTTATGTACCAAACACAGGGAATACAGTGCCAAGGTTGTTTACAGAGTTTCGTACTGGACAGATAGCTTTACTTGTTGCTAAAGTAGCTAACCGTAACAGTTTGCTGTCTGTTGCCATTAGTGGCTGGACCAGGACTGAACACAGCCCCCCGAGACTGACAGGGAATACAGTGCCGGGGCAATTTAAGGAGTTTCCTGATGGAAAGATAGCATTACTTGTTGCTAAAGTAGCTAACCATATCTGTTCATATTTAGCAGCTGTTAGCAGATAAGAGAACCGGGCTTAGCAGCCTTCCAGTGAACACGGCTGGACAAGGACTGAACGCAGCCCCTAAGACCAACAGGGAATACAGTACAGGGTTGTTAACAGAGTTTCCTAATGGAAAGATAGCTTTACTTGTTGTTAAAATAGCTAACCGTGACTGTTAGATGCTGTTAGCGGGCAACAGAACCAGCTTCTGGTCACCGGGACAAACACAGCCTCTGAGACCGACAGGGAATAGATAGCTTTACTTGTTGCTAAAGTAGCTAACTGCAACGGTTAGCCATTAGCAGGCAACAGAACCAGCCTCCCAGTGAACATGCATGGTCACCCGGACAAACACAGTCTCCGGACCGGTAGGGAATACAGTACCAAGGTCGTTTATAGAGTGTCCTAACAGAAAGCTAGCTTTACTTGTTAATGTAAATTAGCTAACCGCTAACTGCCATTATTTCGAGTGCGAGGAGCCAAACCCGGCAAGGAAACCACCTCAGTACTGTAGCCTGTTCTTTGTTGTTAAACTGGCCTCTCAGTTCAGGAAAAGTCCGCTAATCGGACGCACTCAGGACGCTGTGTGCGCCTGTTATTAATACTGAAAGTCTCTTTCCTGCTGTTGATTGGTCATGATGATGATTCAGTGTGTAGTCTAACATGTCTCTTGGCCGTTAACACGAAATCTGACACATCTCCGGAGACACGAATGTTGTGTGGTGTGATCTCGTCATTAGACCACTTTGGTGAAGATAAGACCGAGACAGCAGCTCACTGTATGAGACACCTCAGAGGACGACAGGAGGAGTTACAGTATTAAGAAGCTTTAAATCCACACAGTTTCTGTCTCTCCCAGCCGGCTGTATCTCACTCTGCAGACACACGCTCTCTCCCTCCACGCTTCACTACATCTCCCTCTCTCCATTTCTCACTCATTCTGTCTCACTTTGTCTCTCCTTCGTCTTTTCTCAGCCAAATATCCTCCCTCTTATCTCCCCTCCTGTCTTTCCTTCACATTTTTCTCACTCTCTGATCCCTCCGGTCTGTCTCTGTCTCTCTCTGTCTGTCTAATTAATTCTCTCATCTTTCTCGGGCTGTGGGTGATCAATGATCTCTCACTAATTTAGTTGGCAGCGTGCACACTGCCAAGTTGGACGATATGTGGTGGAGTTGGTGGTGGTTACATGTCAGCAGAGGAAAGAAGTAACTAAATACAAATACTTTTTTACTGTACTTACTGTATCTCGATTTTTCTTGAGTTTACTTGAGTATTATGTTTCTGGCAACTTTTTACTTTTACTCTCTACATTTTCTCACAAATATCTGTACTTTCTACTCCTTAAATTTTCAAAACAGGCTTGTTACTTTAGCTTTAATGCATTTCATGGGATGTATTGATAATTAAGATTTTGTACCATTGTGTGCTGCCTTCCCAACACTAAGACTGACTTCATGATGCAGCAAATGGACAAGACAAAGAAAAGACGATTTCAAGGACGTAACAAGATGACGTAACAAGACAAAATAGACGTAACAAGATAAAACACAACATAAGAAGACAAAAACAACTTTAAAAATCTAACAAGACCAAAAAACTGTAAGAAGATGAAAAATTCTAGCTAGACGAAAAACACATAATACTAAAGACTATGTAAAAAAAACTCAACAAGACAAAAAAAAAAGACATAAAAGACGTGACGAGACGAAAAAAGTAATCTTTGTCAACAAGTACCTGTACCTGTACTCGAGTACAGGATGTGTGTACTTTCTCCATGTCAGCGGGCGCCCATGTGCGGCGTATGAAATGAAGCGACCTGAATATATAGGAGGCTGTATTAACATCTCTCTCGCAGCCTGGAAATGAAGCAGAAATTGAATTTTTGAGGCCGGGCTGCTTCTTATTTCAGAAAGCTGACCTTCAATTCTAATACTAAGTGGAGATGGATGAATATATTATGCATTGTGTATACAGAAACACGCACACACACGTTCTGCAGGGGTTTTTGGAAATGTCTGCACAGCCTCCTGCAGCGTCCACAGGTCTAATGACCTTCTTATGAAACTGTCTCCAGGGAGAAATTTCATGCATTTTGAGATGAACCAAACCATGACAGCAAATGTGTGCACTTTCACACCTGGATGGCGCCTTTGCCCATTGGCTCCATCTCCTCCCCACCTCTGATTCCAATTCAGCTCCACTAATCCATGATAGAGGCACAGCGGGGTCTCCAGAAATCAGTGGCTGGGTCAGATGTTTCCTATCCACGAGGGATTATCTGAGCCCGCCTCGGGAAAGTAGGAAAAGAGAGAAAAAAAGGAATCCATATCTTGTGTTAACAGACCCCAAAAAAGCAGGCGGGAGATCAAGTTTTTCTTTGCAGTTAAAGGGATAAGCTAATTTTATGGGAAAAGCGTTAAATTTAGTGAGGTTACCTTGACAATCCGCTTCACTTTAAAGCTTTACATCAATGTATTGCACTGTTATGGAAAAAATATTCACAGACCAAGCACTACTCAATGGATCAAAAAGGATAAGTTACATATTAAACAGCAGAGCCTGACCGATATTTTTAAACGCAAAGGAGAAATCTGTAATATATTTACTGTAATAAATCAGAAAATGACAACAATACTGTATGTCACCGTGTTAACAACATTACAGCCATGGTGTCACCCTTTGACATTTCTTTTCTGGGCTGTTTCATGTTAATTGGAGCTCAAATTAATGCCGAATGTTTGCCGAATGAGTAAGTGTTGGTTTATGAGTTGTAAGAAATCATTAAATATCCTGTAGAGAGGTGTGGATGTTTGTAACGGTTAAATTGAGCAAAATGTTAATGGAGGCTGGCCGATCATACCATATAAGGACAGACGTAACCATAGAGGAACAGGTGTCACCTAAGGACAGATATGACCATAGAAGGACAGGTGTGACCATATAACGACAGGTGTGACCATATAAAGACTACAGGTGTGACCATATAAGCAGTATGGGTGCCACCATATAAGGAGTACAGGTGCGACCATATAAGGACCACAGGTGTGACCATATAAGGAGTACAGATGTGACCATATAAGGAGTACAGGTGCGACCATATAAGGAGTACAGGTGTGACCATATAAGGAGTACAGGTGTGACCATATAAGGACTACAGATGTGACCATATAAGGAGTACAGGTGCGACCATATAAGGAGTACAGGTGCGACCATATAAGGAGTACAGATGTGACCATATAAGGACTACAGGTGCAACCATATAAGGAGTACAGGTGCGACCATATAAGGAGTACAGATGTGACCATATAAGGACGACAGATGTGACCATATAAGGAGTACAGGTGCAACCATATAAGGACGACAGGTGCAACCATATAAGGAGTACAGGTGCAACCATATAAGGAGTACAGATGTGACCATATAAGGAGTACAGGTGCGACCATATAAGGACGACAGGTGTGACCATATAAGGACAGATATGATCATATAGGAACAGGTGTGAATGAGTGAAGTGTTAAAAATGTACATGCTGTACATGAGACCATTGGCACAGACGAGCTTCTGTGAGATAAATAATTAAATCATTAAATCACAGATTTAATTAGGTTGTGAAAAAGTGTGTGTGTGTGTTGTTTTGGACGTCTCTGTGACGCTGGCGCGATCGTTCCCGGCGTGAATCTTTGTGAGTCTTTCAGAATGGAGCGTACAGTAGAAGTCTGGGAAGGAGTTTTCTGTGCGAGTCTCTTAGCAGACCACATGGTAGAAGCTTTTCATGCCATCTGTGCTCCAGTTTCATCGTCTTTAGTGAAAATCTAACAGGGTTTTTATCACAGGAGAGGCACAAAGCGAGCTCAGCTAACAGAGGACATTATGGTATCTGACAGTACGAAGGCTGCAGAGTAAAGCTCCGTCTGTGCTGCGAGTCTCCGCAGCAGTTTGTTGTCTAATAACACACATTACAGAATGAGGTTTTTATTAGGGCGAGTTACATGTTATATCAAATTATTCTGTATTTCTCAGATAAAAATACAATTTGAAACACTTGTAGTATAGGCAGTAATGCAATACAAGTATCACAATATTACAGTAATATAACTGTAATGTAACTGTAAATTGTTTAGCCTAATATAGTGTTTTTAGGGGAGATTATTTTAATCATTGATTAATTGGCTGATTGTTTGCTTGATTGATTGGTTGTTTGGTCCATAAAATGTCAAAAAATGGTGACAAATCTTGATCAAAGTCCAAGATGACGTCTTCGAATGTCTTGTTTTGTCCCCAACTCAAATATATTCAGTTTACTGTCAGAGAGGATTAAAGAAACCAGAAAATATTCACATTTAAAACAATTAATTGATTATCAAAATATATGCAGATTAATTTAATAGTTGATTAAAAATAGTTCAATCATTGGAGCTCTGAGTGTTTTATTCGTTTGTGCAGCTGTTCCTTCCTTTGTTGTGCGCAAGTTATTGATTGATTGGTTGATTTAAAGACCAAAAGTTGGGAAATTTCCACCCAGTGAAGCATTTTTTCACCAGAGGCCATGATAATGAATCGGCAGCTGTGTGTGTGTGTGTGTGGACATGGAGCGAATGTTTTTTAATTTATAAAAGCACAGAAGCATGTTAGCATCCACCCATAAGTGCTGCAGCACTGCTAACCTATTTTTCAACTAAACTTTCAGTTGAAGTTTGTCTCTAAAAACAGTTTATTTTAATCTGAGGCAGCTTTAAGGTGCTTTATGTACAATTAAACTTTTCCTACAGTATGAAAAACATTATAAGAACATATAAAATGAGTGACAGCAGGTATCTTTCCTGACTCGCAGTGTTATCAGCTGTTAAAGAGGAGACGGTAAAAGAAATCAGCTGCAGCCTCACAGGTAGGTGTGAGTGTTTCTCCTCTGCAGTACCTCACCTCTTTTCTCCACCACGTTACATAACCAGGATTAGCTCATTGCTCCATCCTGCATGTTATTGTTTGCTAACCCTGGCTATCCTGTAATCCTTTTCTGCAAATGAACGCTCAGCCCCTGATAGCCACATCTGGTACGCGTTTCTGGCAATTAGGCCTGCGAGGGGAACGCTGCGTTCCTTCGTGTCCTCTGAGGGGCCCCCCCTGCTACATGTGTTCGCAATCTCCCTCTTCCTGAATTTAGTCGTCACTGGCATTCCCCCCGTGGTGTTTGTTTGGGTAAAACGCCCTGTGTAAAGGCCCGTCCCTGTGCAGAGCTTAGGCTGAAAAGCCCCAAACGCCGTGCTGATTACCTCCGGGTGGGGAGCAGCGCTGCCAAGAACTCAACCCAGGAAAACAACGCAGTCCTCTGCTGTTCACTGGGTGTGTGCTTCTCATGTGAGCTGATCTGTTCAACAAGTAAATATTGTGACATTAATCGTGTGTATGATTATTCCCACAGCAGAGCCAGAGGGCTGAACATATGTGCTGCTGATAATCTCTGCACAAGAATAACTTGTTTGTTTTGCTGGAAGAGACATTTGTCAGGTATGGAAGCTCATTTCTGCTACTTCCATTGGAGAGATAGTCATTATCTGCTCACCCTCATGCTGTCTGAAGGTCAGGATTAGTTTTTTAGTCCTTAAAACACAGCTGGAGTTTTGCAGGAAAACAGTGTTGCAGAATCTACCAAAGTGACCAGAAATTACCTTTATTTTCACCTTAAGCAGACACCAAGAGCAGGCAGACAGTAAAGCAGTTCAGTTCTCAAAGACAGCCTCCGACTTGCTGTAGCGGGACGCTGACCCGGAGGCTCTGGACATGTGAGCCGAACCGAGGAGCAGGAGAGTTCAGGGCGCGTGGGAGTTTGAGCGAACTTCAGAGGCAGGGGACGTCGTTGAGGAGGCAGAGGGTCAAGAGCATTTTAAGTATGCAGTCCGAGCGAACGCACCAGCAGGGAGCAGACGGAAGGTAAGTCAAGGCCAGAAGAAATATCCACGAGGCGCTCACAAGATGGTGGAGGCACCAGCAGTGATTCTCTCCACAGGAAAACACAGACAGGTAACTCACACCATAATATTGTGAATAGGAAACATTCCTCAGCCACAGGAGCAGGCAGACTGATTCCTGGGATCCAGACGAGACGGGAGAGTCAGAGGCAACCGGGGTCGACAACAGGGAATCAGTCCATGAAGTAGCTATGGATGCCAAATTAACAAAAAAAATGTCAGACAGATTATTTTTTCTTTTCAAAAATGGCTCCTTTGATTGTAAAGTTTGCAGACCCCTTTGGCTTCTACACACCTCTAAATGGTTAAATAGATAATAGTTCCCTGTGCGTCTGGTAGGGACGTGCGTGATTAGTGGACTACACGATTAAACATAGCCACTCTCGCTAGTCGTCACCAGAAATACTAGTCGCTTAAACTGTTTATCAATATTTTATTCATGCACAATGCCAGTTAACTGTTGCCTCTAAGGTGTTATGCAGCCGCCCGCCACTACTCGGGACTGCAGCCCCATCAGACGCAACCCTGGATGTTTTTATGAGTAAAGTGGGACAGATGACAGCTCATAAAACCAGCGCAGTTTGGCAGTGTTTTGATATAGAAATTCGAAGTTTACAATCACTCGACTGGAGCAACATGTGACCACATTAAGCACAGACACGGACATTAACCTGCAAGCTGAGCAGCAGCTGCTGCTAGCACGGCTAACGTTAGCCAATTGTCAGCAGCTAACATCAGCTCCAGGTCGTTCGCCCGCAGACACTGTGATCCTTTTTGGTCTTAAATGGTGAAGCGTTTAGTGAGTTGTTGTCATGTTTTGTAGGTTAATGTGCAGTGAGGCACATTTCAGCGGCATTTAAAGTACAGTTTGGCGATTGTAGACTGTGATTACTGGCCTCAATATGCAGTTAATATTAATTAGAACATCCCTAATGTCTGGTGCTCTTTTTAATTTTTTTGCCTGACATTGCAACACCATCACAGCACCAACACCACTCTCTGATATGACCCCCTCTCCATTAAATCCTCCTTTTCTCTGACTGGTTTCTTTCACTTCCTGTACAACCCCGGACCGCTCTCTCGGGGTTCACCGCCACCGGCTGCTCTACGAGTCCCGTGGCCTGCGAGGTGCACTTTATAAGCACAGGTCATTTGTCAAGTGAAAGACATTAAAGTGTAAAAAGCTCCAGGTATTAAGACCGCAGAGCACGGGCTGATCTATCTACCGTCACCTCGGCGGTGGAGAAATGCTGAGCCTGCAGCGCTCGGCTGTGTGATGGACCTGTTTTACAGCTCCGCTCTCCGTGCAGCTAACAAGTGGACACGCTGAACTTTGCGGCTTCTGCCTCCCTCTGGGCTCAGCCATTACAGTGCACGACGCCCGGAGACCTTACACCATATTCATTTTCACAGTACACTGACTCAATATCCGGCAAGGCCACGCTCCGGTTTTTTTTGTTTGTGTGGCGATGGACGGGCGGACAGGATTTCTTTCAGCGTCGTTGTTGTCGTTGTTGTTGTTGTTGTTGTGATGCTCTCTGGTGTATCAGACGGGGCTGAGAGGGCACCGCTCCTCGAGCTAAGAGCTGCATGATAGCGTGAATCATCCCAACGAGGGGAAAAAACAAAAACAGGCACCCTTGACATTTACGTGCGGAGCTCAGGAGCAGTCGTGCATCACCTGCTTTTGAATTTGACCTTCTCAATGAACACTTGTTGTGAATGTTTTGAAAATAATAATGGTCTGGAACAAGATGTGGTTTCTGATTCTTCATTTCCCTCTCGTGTCAAACTGTGACAGCGATATTAAAGGAATACAGTAATAAGTTGTTGTTTTTTTTTAATAAAAATGACTGAAAACCATTTATTTCATTACGTTTATAGTTGATTTTATATTATTCATATAGTGGAAATGAGGAAAACTCAAAAAATATCATTATATGATTCAAGAAGTTTATTGTCGCATCAGTTTTTGCCTCTTTTTAATCTTGTCACATTGTTTTTTTTTGTCTTTTTGCATTGTTTTTTGTCTTGTTTCAGCTTATGTACTTAGTTACTTCTTTTGACAGTAACAAAGTATTTGTACTTAGTTACTTTCTGCTTTATAAACAGTCATTCAAACACTCAATCGTCCCTGCGGTATGACAGGACTGTTCTGGTATAATTAAAACAGCGTTTGGTGAGAAAACTGCCACCAGCTGTCTTCACAGACTAAAGAAAATCACTCATCACTTGTGTAAATGTCGTCAGTCAGTGTTGAGTAAAAGCAGCAACACAGTCAAGGTTGTGTTTCACTGTGGCGTCTGGCTGATCTACATTTCCTCCAGCTGCAGTTCACTGCTGCCAGTAACTACAGCACAGCGTGACCTTGAGTGTGTTACTGCTTAATTGAGTGCGTACACCTGAATGTGAAGGGCCTCGGTGGAAATCAAACTCCCGACCCTGCTGATGTTGGTGCCACTGAGCCACACGGGAGCACCTCTCTGCAGAAAAAACCACCACACGCTCACACTGCTACTCTATTTGTACTCCTGCAGGACCTTTGTGTCCAGTTACTCATTTATATTACTGTAAGCAGCAGGGGAGTAATAGATTTCATGTAACATTAGGAGACAAAAAAAGTAACTGTATTCCATTATAGTTACAGAAATAAAGATGTAATCAGATTACTGATACATTTAGTTAAAAAAAAGGGAATTATTAGCAGGATTACAATTTTATGATACATTTTAAAATGAACGATATAAAACTGCACAGGGCCTCACAACTGCTAATATTAGCTACACAGAACAACTGCTAACATTAGCTACACAGGCCAAATGCTATCGTTTGCTACACATACCAACCAGTAACATTAGCTACACAGAGCAACCACTAATGTTAGCTTCACAAACCAACTGCTAATGATAGCTACACAGACCAATCACTAATGTTGAATACACAAACCAACTGCTAACGTAAGCAACACAGACCAATTGCTAACATTAGCTACACAGACCAACCACTAACACTGGTTTAACAGACCAACCGCTGACGTCAAAAAAACACAGACCTACTGTACTGCTAATGTTAGCTACACAGACCAATTGCTAATATTAGCTACACAGGTCAACCATTGACGTTACCTACACAGACCAACCACTAATGTTAGCGTCACAGACCAACTGCTAACATTGGCTTAACAGTCGAACTGCTAACGTTAGCTAATCAGACCAACTTGTAATGTTAGCTGCACAGAACAACCACTGACATTAGTTACACAGACCAACCGCTAACATTAGCTACACAGACCAACCGAGAATGTTAGCTACACATAACAACAGATCATGTTAGCCACGCGGACCAACTGCTAACTGCTGATTAATTCTAGATACCATTTAGAGATTACTGACTATATTTTTTAGCGGGTCATTGGTAATTATATCGGAACACATTTTTAAAGTAACTCTCCCAAACCTGACAGTAATTGGTTTTCTCAATAAATGCACAACTTTTTGTGTTTGACAGTGCTCCACTGTGTTATTGATCTATTAACAATATATGAAAATATTTCTGATATACTGCTGGAGAGAACTCCAGCGTCTTCTGGCCTCACAGAGTTGCTTTGTTACGATGACCAATGGCCTAAAGTGCCAAAAAGTCAGTGTGGTCCACTGAGTGACTGATGCTGCCCTCCTACCTTTCAGTCCGGAGTGGCCAGCCGTGGCGGGGCCCTAATTGGGCGTCTGGATGACAGAAGGGATCCTTCAAAGAAACATCCATCATGTCCTTCAGGAGCTGCGGAGAGCAGACGGCACTGTCACGACACCGGCCGGGTGTTTGTCTTCGGCTGAAGGAGACGTGAGGAGCTGATGATGTAGACACACACAGAGGTCTTCACAAATCTGTTCTGACAGTACAAGTGTGAAGAAACACACACACACACTGAAGCACGTAAATGGTTCTTTATAACAAGACTGATTCAACTTCGTTAAAGCTAACTGGTCCTCACCTTTTCTCTGCTCGAGCCTCCATTGCTTGTCTGTGTTGTTGCGTCTTTTCCTTTTTTTAATACGTCATTTTCGTCTTATTATATCTTTATCTTTATATCTCTTTTAGTGAGCATATTTTTCATCTTGTTAAACTTTGTGTCAATGGTCTTTGTGGCCCTCATTGTAAAGTTGAAAATATGCATCCCTTAAGAAACACTTGATTTATGCATGAGGACACTTTTTTTTGTAAATGATTACTTGACACATTAGTTAACTATTAATTAACCATGAGTTAATGCTTATAAAGCATTAGGTAATGTTAGTTAATGGACCCTCACTGAAATATTGCACAGGTTTTCACTCACAGTCTTAGAGTAACAGTCGTATTTTCTTAAGTAATAATATCTTGCTGTAATCTTGCAGTTCAGGGTTATTTTTATATCTCAGTAAAAGGAGCAGAGAGCACTTGAGGAAACTCTCCTCAAAGTAATCTTGTGTTGTGATACCACTTAGTCATCTCCGAGACGTCTGCTGATGATGAGCGTTTCAGAACACTTGAACCGTGTGGCACGCGCTCCGCCGTTCTCCACGAAAACCGACTTGACAGCTTGACAGGATCACTCCAAACAGTTAAGGAGGCAGAATGGATGCTCTTAACCTCCCGCAGCTCTTAAAGGCATCACGAGCAGCTACGCACACCCACACAGACTGCACACACACACGCATACATACACACACACACATGCATACAGAGGCACTGACATTAACACAAACTGCTCCAACACACTAAAAGACACTGTTGAGGCAAGTGCTTCAAAAGCCTTTGAGTCGTTTGTGCATCTGTAATGGCCTTTACAAGAGAAATGGTGCAATCACAAACTCAAGTATTCAAGTATTCAGACCCTGTACTTAAGTAAAAGTACTAATACCACTAATACCACACTGTGAACACACACCATGACAAGTAAAAGCCCTGTCACTAAGTGTCATTCGGTCAATTATGTCATTTTTTAAAAAGCTTACTTTGTTTCTCCACTGTATCCAACATCCATTGTGTAAAAGCAATAGAGGAGCCATTCGGATTAAATAAGTTAGCTAACACTACACTAGGCTAATGTTAACAAATACTGCTGTTAGCCCCTGTTAACTAACACTACCATTAGCTGCTGTTTGGTAACATTAATTTATGTAACACTACACATAGCTAATATTAATGAAAACTGCCATTAGCTTCTGTTAGCTAATACTACCGTTAGCTGCTGTTAGGTAACATTACTTTTACCTAACACTAACTAATGTAATGATGCCATTAGTTTCTGTTAGCTAACACTACCATTAGCTAATGTAAGCGAACATTATTGTTAGCTACTACTCATGAACACTATACGTTAGCTAATGTACGCAAAAATTACGGTTACCTTTTGTTAGGGAACGCTACTGTTAGCTAACACAACCATTAACTACTGTAAAGGTACACTACTGTTAGTTACTTTTAGCTAGTTAACAAGTAAGCTACTGCTACAGGTGGAAAAGTGAAAGTTAGGACAGTTTCCTAAAGTTATCCTGAAGTTAGGAGAGTAAATTTATTATTTTGGAAAGTTAGGATACCTGTGTAATACACGTTCCCTATCTTCAGTTTGGAGTAACACTGACGTAGGAACTGTTCTGTCATGACTTTTTCCCCCCTAACCCGTATTACCATGGTTACAGTAAAGATGGGATCTGCAGCTAAGGAGGTTTCTATATTATGGCCCCTGATGCTCGAGTCCGTGAAGTGAGAAGCTGTAAAATGTCCTTGTCCGTGTACTTCTGAAGATTTTCTTCATCTTTTCTATCCTTCAGAGGACATTTTGGTGTTCATCAACTCTCACCCGCCCTGTAAAAGGAAATCATCACTGCAGGATTTTTTTTTACCCACAGAGACCCCGACTGTTTATGTCGTTGTGTATGAAATATACGTGCCTCCTGCAGCTTTATGATACACACAGCGTATCAGACACCCTGCCACTGCCGCCTCATACTGTAAATCCCCTCAGGAGCCAATCACGCTGAAGCCTCTCACATTTACCCATAATGCAGGCGTCATGAAGATGGAACAGCAGCATGGAGGCAGGAGTCGACTAGATATGAGCTCTGAGACCGTCCAAACTGCGCTGTCCATCTCCGCCCTGAAACTGAAAAATCTGAGGGGAAATCATATGTTGCGCTCCGGTGCTGCAGCTTTCCTCATCCCATCTGGCCTCCCTCACCACACACACCGTTAGCTTCAAAGAACCGCTACTTCCCGTTAGCAAGAAATCACTTAAGAGGGTTGTTTCAGATTGCAAAAGCTTTCCAGTGTTTCTGTTTCAAACAATGCACCAAAGTAGGCTTTTCTTCCCCTTCGAACACAGCACATTGTGTGGGTTTTCTGTGCAGATCTCGCCGCAGAGGATAAGGAGAAGAAAGCAACCTGAGCAGAGGCGGGAAGTAACTAAGTACAAATACAGATTTTTCAGTATTAGAGTATTTATTCAGTATTTATTTTTCATCATTGCGCAAAATCAAGAATCAACCTGAAAGGGTGGAACAGTAACACGTGGAAGAAACAATTCCTCGGTGTATATTCAAGTATCAAGATGAAAACAACATAACAAGATGAAATATAAGAGACGTGACAAGATGAAAACATAAGACGTAAGAAGATGAAAATGACACCAAGACGTAATGAAACCAAAATGACTGAAAAGACATAAGACAAAAACGATGTGACACCAAGACATAACAAAACAAACACTATTATGTACAAAAAGCAACATAAACAACGCAACGAGGCGAAAATGACTTAAAAAGACGCAACAATACGAAAACAATGTATAAAGACGTAACAAGACAAAAATGACAAAAGATATGTAACAAGATGAAAAACAACATAAAAGACGTTGAAAGATGACAAAAACTATTATATACAAAAAGAGACGTAAACAACATAACAAGACTAAAGTGACTTAAAAGGCTTAACAAGATTAGAACAACAAAAAAGACGCAACTAGACAAAAACAACATAAAAGATGTAACGAGACAAAAATATTTTAAAAAATGTAAACGATGTAACAAGGCGAAGATGCAACAAGACAAAACAACTCGAGACAAAAACTACATAAAAGATGTAATATGATGAAAAATGACAAAGTAACAAGATGAACTCTATCATATAAAAATTACTTACAAGACGCCAAACAAGAGGACGTAACAAGACAAAATCAACATAATTCATAACAAAACAAAAATGACATACAATATATGAAAACAAAAACAAGGTAACAAGACATAAGATGAAAACTATAACATACAAAAAGAAACGTAAATGACGTAACAAGACGAAAAGACAAAACAAGACGAAACAGACAGACTCGGGCCTGTACTTGTTGTTCACTTCTACTTGAGTAAAGAAGTTGAATCAGTACTTCTAATTTCAGAGTATCTGTACTTCTACTTGAGTAAGAACGTGTACCTGCTCCTTAATCTGAGGCGGAGGTGAACAGTTGTTCTTCAGCTTGTCGCGAGACCCCGAAAATCACACGTCAACTCCCACGATTCTCTCACAGGAAGCCGCTGACAGAAACATACAGTCGACGTCGTGGTATTTAACTCGCCTCCAGCCAGGAAAGCTATTATTGCTGCATGTGTCATTACATGTTTCATTTGGAACAATGTCAGTACGACTGGTTTCATTACCTGCTCTCTAAGGCCTGCTGAACACTGCATAAACTCTAATGGTCTGAACCAACACAATTCATTATTTATTCAGTACATTTGTGTATTTTTGCCCCCCCGGGGGAGCAACATTACATATTATCAGTCAATAATGGGGTTCACAGTCGCCTTCACAGCTTGACAAGAAATAATTCTAACAATTTCCCTTTTGACTGTTAATTCAATATACTGTTGAAACATGTTTTTTTTTCTCTCCCACAAAACAAACCAGTCACCCGTTTGAGTGTTTCCATGTTTCAGCTGACATCATCAGAAACGGGGCTCAGGGTCGATAAATACGCTAGCAGCTCCGTCAGACTGTCGGCACGCTCGCTAACATTATTGTGCAAATGTTCCGGCAGCTACAATGTTATCAAGCTACTTAAAAGATGTACAATGTTACTGACATTTATACATTTTTTTTTAAAGGTAATTAGTAACTGAATCAGAATACATTTTTAAAGTAACCCTCCCAATCCTGCGCATACGTATAAAAGTACAAGAGCCCCCCAAAATGACTTAATTACAGTAATTAAGTTTCACTATCTTTGAAAATTACTATGATGTCCTGATCGCCAGCTAAATAAATAAACAAATAAAAAGACAACATGATGAAACTGAAGTAACAAAATGAAAACATTGTATCGAGATGAAAACGACTCAAGATGAAACATAAAAGATGTAACAAGACACAAAAAGACCTAACAAGACGTTAGACAAGACAACAAGAGGTCTTTTGTGCAAAGTTTGAGGAAATTCCTTCAACGTGTTCTCGAGATATCACGACCTGTCGCCGGCGCGGAGCCATAAAAAAAACAGTTTTGAAGGTTTTTTTCCTGAATCACAGAGATGAGAAATGATCCTTCAGCATTCAGTCATGAATGGGCTCAAAAAATGAGGCTAATCGGTCCAGTTTGAGATTAGCAGCAGACAAGCTTCGGGCCCGTTGGTCACTCACGCGGGCTTGATTTCTTACGCCTGGTGGAGATAATTAGGATCTCTTACAGAGCTTCAGTTGTAAATCGCCGCCAAAACACGGTCATTCAGAGATCTCTGGCCAGGATTTAATTCCTTTTCCACACAGAGAACAGACATGGCCACAAATATCAAAAAGTTTCTGGTTGTGCGAGCCTGTACCCCATGTGCCCCTGTCCTCACTTCACCCGTCCTGTCAAATAAAGTCATAAAAGCCCCCCAAAAATGCTTTGGCCCTAATAAAGAACAATATACTGCCATGCACAGTGCATTATCTAGTG
>JAJHUR010085497.1:0-13052 GCA_027495735.1 Lutjanus campechanus
GAAATAATTTCATAAAAACCTTTAAGCATATTGTAAATCAGGTGTTCTGAGAGAGAGCTGCACTGCTGCACCTCCTCTGTGCCTCTAATTTCAGCATTTAGAGAATCTGTAGCGCACCGGTAGACTGAACCAATCACAGGTCTTTTAGGACCTGGGGGACTCCTCCTACTAGCGCAGCTGCGCATTCACGTTACTTCGCGAGTCAATTACGGAAACTACTGCAGGAAAAGTTGCTATAACGGCATTATAATAAAGAGAAAACAGCCTAATTAGCAACATGCTCAACCCAGGAGTTTGTCAGCTCACTCAGTTACTTTTGAGTTCACCTTTAGTTGTATTCATTCACTTGTATCGCGGAGCTTTGCCGAGTGCCGAGAGGACCGGGCGGAGCCGACAGACAGAGCCGCCGACAGATGGAGCCGTGGACCGGCCAGATGAGAGCTCAGAGTCTGTTTCTTAAACTTTTGGGATTAAAAAGTGGATTTATCTTCATGTTTGCTTGTAAACATGTATGCAGAAGCACCATGGAGGAATCCACCGCGCCGTTTATGGTGAGTAAATGACACCGTGCTTTTGTACATTTTAGGCCGCGCCAGTCAAACTGTGTTGCATTTTCATGACCGCTTAGAGCCGCGCCCGACATGAAACGCGAGCCTGACTCCTCTCCAAACGGGCTGCAGTTATGTGGCGCTGACCGCGGCCCCGAGCCTCCTGTCTGTCCCCCTCCAACAAGCAGGTGTTGTGATGCTGAGCTCATATGTGCAGGAGAGCAGAGAGAAAGACGTTTTTAAAAGTCTCTTTATGTTCAGCTCTCTGTACTTTTATATCTTCACACTGAATCTTCATGTTTTTAAATGTAGTTTCTCTCCTCTGTCGGTGTTTTTTACTGTCAGGTGTCTATTTTATTACACACAGTTGACGTCTGTCGGTCTGTGCTCGCTCACGAGCCTCGTTAACGGTTACTTGCGCTCATGAAGGGCGTGCTGCTCATCTAGTGGGAGGGGCTGAGGACACAGAAAACCAAACCTAACTCAGATGAGACTCAAAAATCAACCGTTTTCTACCTACTGCAGCTTTAATCATTTAAAAAAAAAAGATTATTTGGTGCAACCCTACTCTACACACAGCAGGCACAAAAAAACAGAAACTGTGACGACGATGATGCTTTTGTCGATGTGTGTACATGCACATGCAGTGTGTGTGAGTTTTTAGGCTGCATGATTCAGTGGTGCATGGGGCATTAGAGGCCACTCTGTGCCTTTTAAAGTCATCAGTCACTTCATCATTCATGAGGGGATAGAATAGGAACACAATGGTGGAAAGTTTGGAAGGGAGTGTATTTGTTCAACATCTCTCAACCATTAAGTGATGGAGGGAATCAAATGCAGCCCCGACTAACGATTTATGGTTTTAAGTGTTTAAAGGCTAATCAGCTTGACATGGTCACTCTAACAGTCAGGCCAAACCTTTTTTAAATGTAAAACTAAGCCCAACTATTAATGAGCCTAAACTGAAAACAAAACTGCATGACTGGTAATTTACAATCAATGCCAAAATCAACTCTCTCTGTGCCACAGCACACTGTATTAGCATGCTTTCACCATCCCAGCTCTCATGAGAGCCTGTCGGGAGACTTCATTAGAGCCAAAATGGGTTGTTTTCTAGGAGAACAGTACATGTTGCTCCATATTGGCCTCTTCTCTCGCATAACTGAATACAGTAATGAGGGGCATCCATGGGTCACCTCTGCAGTCTTGTCTGGAATACCATACTATTCATATGTTTCAGTTATTACAGTTTGTATGTGTACATTTTCAAAGCTATGCTTTCTATTCTATCCCCCATAGCACTCTATAACCACGATACTGATGATGTGACTCTCACAGGAGTCTGGAGGGGTTCAAAGGCAGGGTAAGAAGATCTGCATAGCAACATACAACTGAAAAACATATATACTGCATATAAGGAACTTGTTTTTGCTCCCATTTTTCACGAGTTGAAGTAAAATATATGAGACTTCTTTTGTGTGCACAAAAGGTTTCTCTCAAATTTCTCTCAAATTTTGTTCAAAAGTTTGCTCAAGTCTGCATTAGTGAGCACTTCTCCTTTACCAAGATAATCCATCCACCTGACAGGTGTGGCATATATACAGATCCTGGTTAAACAGCAATATTACTGCACAGGTGTGTCTTGGCCTTGTCAGAATGAAAGGGCACTCTAAAATGTGCAGTTCTATCTTGAAAAAAGGGCATTAGTTAGGCACTGAACTATCTTGCATAGGGCTGCCTTACTCTGCCTCTGATTGGCTAGTACCTGTTGCCTTCATTGGTAGAGCTGATTAGGTTCAGCCATGAGGAGTGTTTGGTTAGGGTTAGGCATGTCAGGGTAAGCTGGTCAGAGGCAGAGTGACTTTGTCCTCCTGGGGAAAAACAATTGGTATCTGTAGTCCTATGTGGAAAAAGCCAGTCTTTTATCAAGACAAAAGATTTTAGAGTGGCCTTTTATTTTGACCAGGCACAACTGTGCAGTAATAATAACTGATCTCTATATACAGTACCACACCAGTCAGATGGATGGATTATCTTGGAAAAGGAGAAGTGCTCACTAACATGGATTTTAACTAATTTGAGAACGAAATTTGAGAGAAATAAACCTTTTGTGCGCATAGAAGAAGTCTGAGATCTTTTACTTTAATTCATGAAAAATGGGAGTGAAGATTAAAGTGTCACATTCATATTTTTGTTGAGTAAAAATAGCAAATGAATAAATCTGCCTATAGAAAAAATGTGAGCAGAATTTAGGAAAAACTAAAACAGATTTGGACAGAAATGTTCTGTTGTTGAGCAAACCTTGGCTAAGCTTTCACTTTTCTTCTGCCTCTCTCTCTCATTCCTACACGGCCACTTTAACAGAGCGCATCCCGCCGTCTTAACAAGCCAAGCTGCAGAGCAAGTTTTCTCTGTTTTGTGGACTCATTTGACTGCTGTCAGGTACCTGCAGGGCCTCCTCTATTTAAACATACACCTCCCTTGCCATTCAAACTGTTTGCCTTGGGAGGATCAGCTCTGCTGCCTGGGTGCATGTCTCTATCCGTCAGTCTGTCTTTTGGGCTACGTCTCACTAAAGAAAATGGCAGATGACAGCCTGTCAGAGGACCAGGTTGCACGTCTTTTTCAACAGGAAGTATCATCAGATCACGCGGAGACATATTAACTGACAGGTCTAACCGTAAGGATTAGATTTTTAGAAGTTAGTGACCCAAAAAACATTAAACGTGCACTGTGATCAGATGTTGGCAAGGTGTGGACATCGACACTCTAAAGCTCAATACTGACACACTGATGGCTACATCAGCAACACCACACCCCTCAGTCAGTCTCAACTCCAAATCTTGAGAAACTCATAAAGCAACTTAGAGGCAACAATCCATCAGTGACGACAACTTTTGGCTTCACTTTTAGAGAAACTGAGAGATAGCATTAGGAGCATAAATCCCCCTGCTGGCTGCAAGCTCCAGCACCACTAATTATATCCAACCATTATTTATAAGACTGCCTAGAAATATGATCTAAACTTTAGAGTTAAAAAAGAAATGCTCAAAATTAAAACAGTTTGGTAATCCTGGAACATTAGATCACAAGAGATCCACAGCAAGTAGAAGTGAAACCATGTTGGCTAATACAGAAAAGACTGAGAACAAAGAAAACTTGAACTGCCTTTTCAACAGACAACCACTGTTGCAGCACACTGACTCAACATAGGCAAGTGTCCTAAAACCACTGGTGTATGACAATAATGTGAGCTGAAAGCCACTGCCATAGTCTAAAAGGACAAAGATAAAAGTATTTGATCCCAATTCCGGTCAAAATCAAGACACAGCTTTGTAGAGACAGATGCATCAATCATGTGAATCTGTTATTAGCCTCCAAAACAAGCTAACTAGGAAGCTCAACTGAATACATATAAATTAAAATGGCTCCTGTGTCACTCGAACAAGGGAGGAGTAAGAATGTGGGGGAATAAGAGCTAAGCATGCTTCCAAAAATAACAGCTGCTGCTTACTGGAGAAGTCAAGCGGGGCTGGAGGTGTCCCTCCAGGCACTGACAGTTACCTTGGGCAAAACACCAGAGAATGGAAAGGCACCTAGGGCATTTTCTAGTGTGTACCAGACCCACAGACAATTTGTATCAAAGATGGGATCTTACTTGGCATTCTAATAACAATATACCTTCACACGTATGCAGCCTGCATGGGACTGGTCATCCAATGATGGATTTTTACAACTGTGTGCTGATGTTGACGTCTTTTCTACAACTTTCACTTCCAAAGGAGTTGGGACGTTGTGTAAAACGGAAATAAAAACAGAATGAAATGATTTGCAACAACTTTTCAACTTATATTTAATTGAATACAGACAAGATATGTAATATTCAAACTGATTAACATTCTTGTTTCTTGTAAATACACACTCATGCTGATTTTGATGAGGGCAACGCATTACAAACAAGTTGGCACAGGGGCATGTTTACCAGTGAGATACATCGCCTCTTCTTTTAACACTCAGTATGTGTATGGGAACTGAGGACACTAAATTGTTGACGTTTTGAATGTGAAATTCTTTCTCTTTCTCACTTGATATCTGATTCCAGGTGCTCAACAGTCCAGGGTCTCTTTTTTCATATTTTGGGTTTCAAAATGCATCACACATTTTCAACAGGAGACAGGTCTGGATTGCAGGCAGGTCAGTCTAGTACCCAAACTCTTTTCCTACGAAGCCACGCTGTTGTAACACATGCAGAATGTGTCCTGGCATTGTCTTGCTGAAATAAGCAGGGATGTCACTGAAAAAGATGTTGTCTATATGGCAACATATGTTGCTCCAAAACCTGTACCTTTCAGCATTAATGAGGCCTTCATAGATGTGACAGTTACCCATGATGCCATGGGCACTAACACACCAGCATACCATCACAGATGCTGGCTTTTGAAGTTAGCGCTGGTAACAATCTGGATGGTCCTTCTCCTCTTTAGCCTGCAGGTTACGATGTCCATGATTTCCGAAAACTACCTGAAATGTGGACTCATCAGGCCACAGCACACTTTTCCACTTTGTGTCAGTCCATCTCAGATGAGCTTGAGCCCCAGAGAAGTTGGCAGCGTTTGTGGATGTTATGGTTATATGGCTTTTGCTTTGCATGGTCGAGTCTTAACATGCATTCGTAGATGGAGCGACAAACTGAGATGAACTTGTTACTTACTTATAAAGTGTCATTTTTTTTAAACTCAAGTCATTGTACATACTTTAACTGTTAACTTATATTAAAGATTCAAAGGATGATGTTGAGACTTTATTTTCACCTGGCTGCCGTTACTGATGATCTGACAGATGACGCATGTATAAATGAACCTTTTGAACTTCACTTGCATGGAAAATCACTGAGTCCTGTGTGAATATCTCATTCTTCATTATGCTGACATGATGGCCTGATGCCAGCATCTCAGTTATTAACGAGCAGTGATTTGCAACAGCAATTCTTTCTTTCTATTGTTTACCACTCTCCCATTGTGGTACGAAGGCTTTTAGACATGTGCAGGTATTCTTGACTGCTTGAATTTATAATTAAAAAGACGAAGTGAGGCTTGGTATTACTACAGCTGTTTGTGAAATCTGTCATGGCAATGTCAAGCAATATTGTAATACACACTGCATGTAGACACATCTGGCTTGACATCATCCAGAAGTAAACACTGAGTCAAAATAAATAAATAAAACAGCAGGCCTGTTGCTTTACCTGCCAACACCTTCTGGAAGAGATGCTCTCGTTATCTACAGAAAACAGATCTTAAGCCATGAAACAATGCTAATTAAAAGAAATCTTACTTAAAGCGATACTTCACTTTGTCAGAATAAGCACTCAGTATGTACTCACCACTATGCCGATGTGATGATGGATGAAGATCTTCAGTTCACAAAACAATCCTGGAGTTTTAGGAGAAACAGGGTAGCAGCCTCATCCAGTACAATGGCAGTGAACGGTGACCACGGATAAAATGTTAAAAAAAGAACACAAAACAAACACAAAATGTCTCCATTCTGCTCCTGTGGTGTAATCCAAGTGTCTGCGAGCTGCGACATTAAACTTTAACTGCAAAAGACGCCATTTACGCCATGTTTTTAGCCGAAATGTCAGCTGTAGCATGTAGCCGGACATGGCGTCGATCTCGCGAGACTTTGTATATATTCGGAAGTCTCGCATGATCGACGCCATGTTTACATCCTACCGGCTACATGCTACAGTTAACATTTCGGTTAAAAACATGGCATAAATGGCGTCTTTTGCGGTTGATTTTCAATGTCGCGGCTCGCGGATACTTGGATTACACCACACAAGCAGGATGGAGACATTTTGTGTTTGTTTTGTGTTCTCTTTTTTAACGTTTTATCCGTGGTCACCATTCACTGCCATTGTACTGGATGAAGCTGCTACCCTGTTTCTCCTAAAACTCCAGGATTGTTTTGTGAACTGAAGACCTTCACCCATCATCACATTGGCATAGTGGTAAGTACATACTGAATGGCTTATTCTCACAAAGTGGAAGATCGCTTTAAATACCTGAAAAAGATTATCTGCTGTTCTCTGATTAAAAAGTGAAAAGCACAAGCCCATGTACAAAAACATATAAAGAGATCATTTCCGCTGTGTATTTTTAGGAGAATCATCCAATCACACATTTTGAAATAGTTTCATGCACGGCTAATAGCAACCTGAACCTTTATTTTCAGAGCAGTGTCAGCTGAGGCTCATGGGCACCTTTGCAATCAGAGCCGTTTGCTATACAAAAGTGGACTTCTCAGAAGTAAAAATGAAATAAAATGACGAGAACGTAACCCTGCAGCATTGTGAAACTGTCAAGTAGATTCCTATATTTCAGTGTTGAGGAACATGAATAAAGAAACAGAAAACTTTCAAATGGGAATTTACAGTGTTACAAAATACTTTGACCCAGCAGCCTCTCCAATTATGCAACTCGCTGCTAGCAATATAATAATACAGATCAAGTTTCCACCTTAAGAACGGACATATAGTATAAAGATATCCCTCCCGAGTCCCTCTTGTAGAACACCATACTTGAAAATCCCCATAATTATGACCACAGTCGGCGACTTCTAGCCACGCTTATTGTTATCAGGTAGTCAAGTCATGGTATTTCGGAATAATCAGAGTGCTACATGTCCGCCCTGGAAGAGAGCAGTAAGTCGTGAATGGCAGTATGGCAGCAAGGCAGGCAGGCAAGCAGCTGGCCTGTATTCCTCCGAGACTCTCTCTCTACAGTAATTATCATCAGCAGCACTCTAGAGACAATCCAACCCAGTCCTTCTACCCAACTACTGCTCTACTTGCTCTTAATACACACAAACACACAAAGAAGACAAGAATAGACACACGTGATGTACTGTGCACACTTTAGCAAAAAAACAAAGTTGTATGCTCTGACATGGGCCCTAGATGGCATAAATATTCACAGCAAACTCCTATACACACAAAAGCACTCAGGATCTTTCTCATGAATGCATCCAAGCGACGAGAAGTGGGACGCAGTGGCAGGAGAGGCTGGTGACAATGATAAACAGCAATATTCACTTTTAATATAAGGAGATGAGGAGAAAAAGGGGGGGAAAAAATTACGACAGAGGTCTCATTCATTCTGCAAATCAAAATAGGCAGGGTTTCTCAGCAGCATGCCTTATGACACAGAAAAAAACTGTAAGATGAAAACTGCAAGCTTTCACATTAGTAACCAGGTTTTATGAATGGACAAGCAAAGCTGTCTCCTTTCAATTTCCAATTTTTATTCAGATCAGCCATTGTGACAAAGCACTTAGCTCACAGTGAAATAAAACACCAGAGGCAGGTTCAAAAAGGGCTAACGAAACAAACATATACCTGTCTTTGTCTTTAGGTCATGGACACATGAATTTCCAGGAGAGGTAAAGTAAGCCACAAAACACCCACAAAGACATTCAGCATGAATGTGCCACCACCCCAATAATAACCGGCCATTGTCTCCATTACTGTATGTTTTAAACCCTTGCGACTGCATTTCACTTCTGATGCAAAATCACAGCAAAATTCTTTACTACAAAATTCAAATTAGGAAGGAGAAAGAAGCTGAAGTCATATTGAGGACATACTTATTCCGTGAAAGAATTTTGCTTTCAGCAGGCTTGCAGCAAGAGTCTTGACATTCAGCAAGTGATCACAAAATGTCACGTACACGGTGGCAGAGGTGAATACTTACTCTTTTTTTTTTTATTTTAGAAAAGAGTTTTTTGTTTACAGCCAAAAACAAAAGTCCTACTTTCAGTTGGATCTTAATGTTGCTTTTGATAGAGGTTTTATGTAACTTTGAGAATGCTCACACAGCGATGTGAGGCCAGCCAAGAGTGAGTTTAAATAAGGACCCATCATCATGGTGTATGAAGGAGGAGACAACACTTAATAAATAAAGCATGGTGGACTGGAGTAAGTACGTCTGTGAAGTCAGCGAGTGACTGAGTGAGTGAGTGAGTGAGTAAATAAGCATCTACTTATCTATCCATTTATTAGCTTTGGATAGTACAAAGGTATTATGGTATAGGAGGGTATTTAAAAGTCTGCACGGGAATACTGTCAAAAATACAGATGCTTTTTTTCTATTAAACTGATACAGATATGCTATATAGAGGTGATGCATTGCAGTGAACAGCAAGCACCACCAGAGATCAGTCTCTCTACTGGTGCACAAGGCAGTGCAGCTGAGCAGGACGTGGGAAGCGGAAGAAGTGAGTGTGTAATTTTATTTGAGCATGTGTGAGAGAGCAAATGGAAAAAGTATATAGTGAATAATGATAGTGAAGTTGTCATACTGGCAGTAAATGTACAGTTTAAGTTTGAGTTTGTCAGTGAATAATATTCTTAAGACCAAAGCAAAGCTCCTGAGTGTGTGTGTTGTTTCCTGACTACTAGAATAGCGCCGCTATGATGATCAGCTCTGCCTACATTGAGGACATTTAAAGTTCAGTCCATCTTTATGTATACTGTCCTTAAATTGTCTCGTAAAGCTCATATTTTAAAGTCTATACTGTGTTTTTAAAACACTTAGTGTAGCCATGGAAATTGTGTTAGTAAAATTAAGAACTCAGTCGAGGTGATCTCTTGACACAATACATTTTTTTTTTTTTTGTAAGCCTAATGCTCAGACAATTAGATGTTTGCAGGGTGTAAAATTGTTCAACACCAACCATCATTAAAAATGATGAACCCTATTAGCACAATCTGAGCACAAACTATGTGGTGGAAAAATGCTGACACAAATCTAAAGACTACAGTAGAAAAGCAGCTAAACAAAAAGAAACAACTCAGACAGACATTTTCTCAAACTAAATTGTGTTGACATTCATGAGTAAAAAAAAAATAAGTACAAAGGAATTTGAATCATTGAAATGTGCTGAATAAACTATGTCACAACATGCTGGTGCTCTCTTCACAGAGCACTCAGAGTGGCTGTGCCCTCACACAAAGACAGGGAGAGGACAGACAGTGCCATGGCAGCAGCTGCATCAGATTGCCAAGACCTTGTCGCAGCTGTACTTATCCATGAGTGGCATTGAAGGACAAAATCTTGGTACAGTCAACGCTTCTCCGAAAACACTTCTTTGGCTGGTCCATATGGTATTCAGCACAGCGTCGTGCAACATCAGGACTTCTCCTACGAGGCACAAGTTGTGCAGTCTCATGTTTGGTTGAGAGCAGCATGCACAATGTCAAACCACACTTGTTGTGAGAAGTGTCATCACAGTGAGGGGATGTCTGATCTTGGCACTTTGCAAAGTCATTTCAAGACATGCCACTACTTTGTCGTTTGCCCTTCTGCTAAACTTAAGGAGTCAATATCCTAGGGCTAATTTAAAGCAGTTGTCTTTATCACTATGAGAGAGTGGAACAATGTCAAAAAGTCACCATCTGACAGAGTAGTTCTGGCTCCCTTGGAAATTTATTAGCGCCATAAGCCTTAATTTACAGGGGAAGGTTACAAAGCAGGCAATCACCTTTGATCAGGCCCATAAACAGCAGCCAGTCAATGCTGCACTGCTCGTTAATCTGTCACTCAAAAATTCAAAGGGTTGACATCGCAGGTCAAAAAACGCATTTGTTTCTTGAATGGAAGTGAAGCCAGACAGGATCCAGCCAATAGTGAGTGAAGATGTGATTCTGCCCTGGCAGTTGGTAACACTAAGGGAACATTATCTCCCAACACATGCTATTTATCTATCAAAGGCCGTCAGTGCTGTGGTTTTAACAATGCAGCCAACGGCATCTTCGAGTAATGCCATAAAATTCATACAGGCAATGGTTAATTTCCATACTAATTAATTAGGAATACATTTAGTCATCCCACATAAGATAATAAGTAGTTAAATGCAGTGATTCATTTGATTAATCAGCATGTGATTATGTATATGTAAGGCATTGTGTGATGTACCCTTAGAATGATTTTACTGTGGCTATATTACACAGTGGGACATCTGCAAAAATAGT
The DNA here is from genome assembly GCA_027495735.1 of Lutjanus campechanus. Taxonomy (NCBI): domain Eukaryota; kingdom Metazoa; phylum Chordata; class Actinopteri; order Lutjaniformes; family Lutjanidae; genus Lutjanus; species Lutjanus campechanus. The sequence goes on from JAJHUR010085497.1 coordinate 10,582, forward strand.
CATCTCCCAAAATGTACAACTTTGAATTAACAAATGCAGTGGAGTGGATAACTTGGACTAATCAAAAATGTACATCGTAGTTTCCTTCTCATGGTCTTGATAATAATGATTTAATCTCAGTAATTGACGGTAAAACACTACGTTTAAGATCAAACTTCTACTTTTTGTCCTATAGAGATCAACTGCAGAGACCGGAAATGTGTAAATACTGTATGATGAAGAAAATTATTTTAAACTGTTATGTCAAAGTTCAACATATTCTACTATAGGTCCTTAACTAATGATTATTTTCATTGTCGTAAGTTCTTGATTAATAGATTAATTGTTTGGTCTATAATATGTCAGAAGATGGTGAAAAATGTCAATCAGTGTTTACAAAATGCCATCCTCAAATGTTTTATTTTGTCCACAACCTAAATGTTAGGTTTACTGTCATAAAGGAGCAAAGAAACAAGAGAATATTCACATTTAAGAATCTGGAATCAGAGAATTTTGCCCTCTTTTTAATCAAGCAAATCAATTAATCAGTTATCAAGATAGTTGGAGATTTATTTGATAATCTGTTAATAATCAATTAATCAATCTATTTTGCTAAACCATTTTCTATTTTTAATTTTCCGTGGCTTTAACTGACATTAACATTAACATTGAAGCCCTGATGAAGACCTACAGGGAACATAACATGTTGGTATTTTAAATTATTAACCACTATGATGAGGGCTTTTCAAATTGTTCCTTTCTCATTGTTACTATTTTCTTATATTTTAGAGTGCCTGGACTGCCTTTCTGTTTATCCTCTTTTACTCCCCATTTTCCAAGAACACCCAACATATTACTCATCTACGACTGAATATACAGAGCAACTACTTCACTTGGTAATGGGTTTTTTTTCGTGTAACAAAAAAAGCCACTTAAATACGTCAAAATGGGGCTTTTTTTTTTTACTATTTTCTGGCATTTTATAGACAAACAATACAGCAATACAGCAAAAGCTATAAACCTGCTATCTTTGTGACCCTTCCTCTTTGTTTTGTGTTGATTCAGCTCAGGAAAGCAGGAAAATTGTTGTACAACATATGATGTAGGGTTTAGCATGAGCATTTGTTTTCACTTGTGCAGCCAGCCAAGTGGGTCAGAAATCTACTTGCCCAGTCAATTTTTACTTTTTACTAGTTTTATTTATTAGAGATAATCAAATAACAACAAAGACTAAAGTTAATTGTCATCTATAAAATGTCTAAAACTAGTGAAATGTCTAAGCCAGTTTTTTGAAGTCCAAGGTGATGTCTTTAAATGTCCTGTTTTATCAATCTAATACCCAAAGTTATATGTTTAGTATGATAATAAACTAAAAAATGCAAGAAATATCCATTTCCTTCAGTTTTTGCATGAAAAAGTATGATTAATTGATCATCACAATAGTTTAATTGTTTAGTTCTTTTTTTTTTACCACTTGCCCTGTCAAGTGGGTTGCCAAATGTACTTGCCCAACATGGCATTTTCCTTGCCCCTTGTAAGTGGGCAATCTTTATGGTGGAGCCCTGTAATGTACATTGTATCAAATATTTCTTAACTAATTTTTTAACAAATTTACTGCATTAAAGTGTAAATGCGTTCATGATATTATGTCTAACCCATGACATGTCCATTATGTCCTGCTGTGCTTTCAGGTGGTGTTTTTCTTTGTTTAACTGACATCCGTATGAGATCTTATGGTGCCCAGTACTCTGCTAGATGGAGTGCAGCAGCCGACATGCAGGAGAGGCTGCTCTGATTGATGATGTGGGAGACACATGCAAAGTGGCTGCTGCTGCATGATCCAATCGATACCTTATAGGACACCTGAACAAGAGCCTTCATCACTCACCACCCTTCAGAAGTCAATAAAAAAGTAACAAATTACTTTATGCAGCTTTTTTCCCCAACAGTTCATAAATTATGGATACAGAAGAGCTATGAAGAGCTGCATTAAGGCAGTGAAGAACAGTAGGGATTCAGAAAATACCTGGAGCACAAGACACTACCCCACTCACACAGAGGCTATCATCATTAACAAGTCTCAATGGTTGGACAAAGTGCAGCTCCATTAGGAGAAACTCTCAATATGTCAACCCAGGATTGATTCCTATGAGAAAATTTAGAAAAAGGCTGTTGCGTTTGTAGCTACTGAGACTAAGGCACAATTTTGAGCAGGCATATTCATGAGGAAAATGCTAATCTGTATTGATGTGGCCCGCATGACACTCCTTTTAGAACAGGAAGAGAAGCTTAGAGGAGTCCGATCAGTACGGGTTCAAAGGGGCCTTTGAGATCATTTTAGGACTCTCAACGTCCTCCTAGTGACTGTCCTTCTAATGACCACAGGGTATTCCTCTCCCATCAAAATCTGAGATGGCCTGCCTTACTCGATTTTTTTCCTGAATTGCCTGTAAAAAAAAAAAAAAAAAAAAAAAAAAAAAAAAAAAAAACAA
>JAJHUR010085499.1:0-22881 GCA_027495735.1 Lutjanus campechanus
TTAGATTCATCATGAGGCAGTTTGGGGATCGAAAGGGTTATGAGCAGTTATAAACTGTTTGTGTTTCCTTTTAACTCTCGGCCTCATAAACACTTCATCTTTGTGACTATTATTGAACAGATATGATCAGCACAAAGCAGCGCTGAGGCACAAACTGACGCTTTGTGACGTCTCAAGTTTAAATCTGGCTCACAAACGTCATCAGATGACGCTCTTTCTCCTCTCTGTTGTGTCTTTTGTCGGCAAAATTAGGCCTAATAAAGCACAAGTACCTCGTAAATAATGTTGTTTTGACACAAGTTAATGGGAAATGAACTCAGTGACTTCTCCACCTGTTTGTGTGTGTGTGTGTGTGTGTGTGTCTGAGTGTGTCTGGATGATGGGAAGTGTCTTTTATCACATCATGATTCTGCAGTATTTGTGGTTTCTTGCACAACATGACACACAATGTTTTATCCCATTTAGACATCTGTGTTAGTCACACACACACACACACACACACACACACACACACAGCAGAAGAAACCTGTAACCTCAGTTCTCAGGTCACCAATTCTCCAACTTGATCAAATGCAGAAGGTCTGGACAGACAAATCCTAATATTTGAAGCAATGAGTCCGAGTTTTTAGAAGTTTGAGTCAAGCACAGCCCATAAAATAGAGAAAATTTATTTATTTGAGACTTTACACGGGAACAAATAAAAGCAAAGTCTCTTTTTGATCTACTTATTTTTGTTAGAGCTGCAAAAATTAATCACTTAATTGATCATTAAATCAACTATTGAGGGTTAGGAAAAATTGATTCTAGCTCCTTAAATGTGAATATTTTCTGGTTTATTTTCTCCTCTCTGACAGTAAACTGAATATCTTTGGGTTGTGGACAAAACAAGACATTTGAGGACGTCATCTTGGGCATTTTTCACAATTTTCCGACATTCTACAGACCAAAGATATTAATCGAGAACATAAGTAACAGATTAATCCACAATGAAAATAGTCATTAGTTGCAGTCCTAACTTTTGTATTTAATAATTTTACTCATCAGCTTTACTGTAGTGATAGAAGGATGCAGCGAAGCAGCACCACTGACATGTTTTTAACATGTTTAGCTATGAAAAGTGAAAGTCATCTGTACAGTTACTACAGTTCTTTGTACTATACTTGTATTGATTTCGAGTAACATTTTTTTCTTTTCCATTACAAGCTTTCCTCCCAAGAGGAGTTGGATCAACCAATCAGCTTGCTTGATACTGACACAGTGTCTACACAGCCTGCGTGGGGAGAGCAGGCTGTGAAGACACTGAAGCTGCTGCTCTGCTAATGCAGGTCCACCTCATGGATGCATTGTAAGATCTGGATAGCAGATCCAAAGATGGAGACTCCAATGATTATTGCTAGCTAGCTAAAAAGAAAAAAGTTCTCTAGGTTTCAGGTTTACTTGTGGGGAACTTTCAGGAAGAGTACACTGTAATGACATTACAAGTAGGGCTGTGGTCAACCAAAGACTGAAATTCTACCTTTCTACCAATGCACATTAATTCCAGATCTTATCATAACATCCATCATCAACCTCTTTGCCAGCATCTGCGACCCACAATTACCCATAACACCCTTCTCTGCTTTGACCCAAGTTAAGTCAAGTAAGATGCTATCTACAGAATCAAATAAAGGATAACAAATAAATTAAACCTCCCAGATCTTGTTAGAGCTTTAAAAGGGTCACAACACGACTCAAAAACAAAGCACTGACCAAAGTTAGATCAACTGTCTCATGTATTCTGCTAAAAGCTGCACATCAGGACACTATCTAGCTGCTGATATGAAAAAACATTATCAAACTTCGAGGATATGTTTGATAAAAACTTGCAACTGATACTGGAAATTTTTGCTTTGCTTGCTTTGTGTTGTTGTTTGTTTCTGTTTTCAGCACAGATTGTCTTTTTGCTTGTAGAAAGAAATGAAAAGTCAGAGGAAAAAAACAGAAACCACAGAAAAAGAGTGAGTCAGCAAATCAGACACCTCTGGCTCAGCAACATCATCAACACCTGGTGAGATCACAGAGTTGTCGTCACAAGACGTTCAAGTGATGGTCGACGGCCACAACACAGGTTGAGCATCTGTGGCTGTCGTCAATCACTGCTACACGTAACAGTAGACTTGAGCCCTTTTTTATACCAGACTCAAAAACCCACTAACATCTGGCTTTTGTCCGTGATGGAGAGGGTACAATCGGCTTTCACTCCGGGGTCGAATGACTGCGTTAGTCGCAGGTATTTATCATCTCCAGCTCTGATCAGCAGTGATGTAAACACGACACCTGGGTGGACATGCTAATTTTCGTCCCTTTTTGGCGGAGAAAATCAAAGCTTGTTCCCGCTGTCAGTAGCCTCTCTTTATACAGGGGTTGTGTTTAGTTACTGCTGATGAAAACCTTTCCTGATTTTCCTGTGTCACAATAAAAGCTTTTACATAACATAACTTTTATTCTGAAGAATTTATAGGAAGTAAAATGTTACTACACCTTGACTAAAGATGTGTGTGAAAAAGGAGCAAAAGAGGCAACAAGTGTGCACCCAGGTTTCGTGTTAACATCACTGCCGATCAGAGGCAGACACGATGAATACCTGTGACTACTGCAGAGTTATTTGACCTGGGAGTGATGCAGATTGTACCCTTTCTCAATGAAGGAAAAAGCCAGATGTAAGTGGGGGTTAGTGGGTTTTTTTGTCCAATGTAAAAGGGACTCAAGTCTCTCCAGTAAGTACACCACCAAACACACTAACACAAACTCTATTTGCATATGTGTAATGTCACGTTACAGCTCTGCCTCACTCTCGGTGTGAACGGCCCGGCTCCGAAGCACCATGTACTTTTGCGGCAGAGAGCGGCACTTTCAACTTAATGAGGCCATGTACTGCCTGATTCATTTACTCTAAAATACATGTTGTGGGGACGAGAGCAGTGTGTCATTAGAAATCACTTGACGGGGACCCAAAACAGAAACAGCTCTTCTTGTTCTCTCTCTTTCTCATCTGAACAGAGAAGGAAAGAGAGACAGACAAAGGCAAAGAGACACAGGAAGAAGGAGAGAAGACAAGGAGGAGGAGGAGAGGAGGAGGAGGAGTGAGAGGGGGTGAGGGGCGTCAAAAAAAGTGTGAACTCCTGCTCCTTTGTGACCTGTTAAAATCACTCGGTGAGCATTCAGGGTCAGTGAGGACGAAGGAGGGAGGGGAATCCGTTCTTTCTCCGCTCGGCAGGGAACAGCTCATGCTTGACTAACTCTTTGGATCCCCACTGAGCCAATCTATATGCTCTTTCTTCTCCCCTTGTATCTGATCCTGAAAGTGTGTCAAAGCCAATCATTATGTTTGTTTCAGATATCATTGACCTCTGCACGCGTGCGCGTATCCGTGCGTGTGTTTGGAAGGGAAACCTCCGGGCGTTTTTCTCATGCACCGACTGTTCAGCATCGTACCCAAACCGCACACAGCAGAGAGAGAGAGAGAGAGAGAGAGAGCCTCTCTGGGAAGCACAGCGTTTTCTGTCAAATGTGTTTTGCGCTGCATGCAGCTCCAGAGGTCTAATTATGTTCGGTTTGAAAGCACAGACACCCCCATGTCAAAGACAGACTCTATAAATCACACACAGTCATTAGTGGGAAAATATGCTTTTTTTTCTATTCTTTTGAGGGCTTGGCAATACAACATAAAGCCATGACAAATAAAAGCAATAAACTATTTATTGTCTCGGGGGTAGAAATGGTTACATCTCTCCACACAGACAGGAATGGCATTTACGCAAACGAATTGGCTGTAAACGCTTTTTATTTGAAACCCAGGATATAATTAGAAACTTGTGGCTTTCCAAGAAAGGATATGTATGTGTGTGTGTGTGTGTGTGTGTGTGTGTGTGTGTGTGTGTGTGTGTGAGCCCTGATGAATCCATGTGCTTGCATGACAGCATGTTTTTTTTTTTCTCCCTCTCACTCACTTTCTCTTCTTCATTATGTCAAGTAGCTCCCAAATATTTTGTGTCAGAAATAAAGTTCGCATGAGGAATTTCACAGGTGGTCGTGGCAAAAATACATTAGACTATATGGTCAGGAAATATGAATCTGACATGTACAAGTTGTTCAGAACGAAAAGCAGCACTCAGGTTTTCTGACTGCAGAGTAGCTGTCACAGTGTCACCTCAGCTGCAAGTCCATTTGTAACCAAGAAATTTGACTGTTTAATACAGAAGTATCACCAGTCTGATGAAAAAAACAGGTATTGTTCACCTGAATCTCACTTTATTATTTTTGAAAGGAGCAATATGTTACATTTGCACATGCAGAAAGGGGTACAGCAGTCCAAATAGTGAGTTGGAGCCATAGCCTGTATAATAAATAGGCTGAAATCCTTTTTAAATATGATCTATTGTTGAAGTGACTTGTTTCCCCTCGCCCCCTCCTCCCAAGACTCTGGGAAAAGCTCTGCAGGCTGTGGGAAACTGCAGGAGTGTAATATGTGCACAATATCATGAACTGACAATAAGAAAGGATGACAAGTCCTCCACTGTAAGTTCATCAGCTGTTTATAACTGTCAGTTGTCTCGATGTTAAGTTAAGCCTGTTATCCTGAAAACAAAAGCCCACTGCTCCGAAAATACACGACCGAGTTCAGCGGCTGCTGCCAGAGTCCACTGACACATTGCTCAATTTAACCGTCATAAACATCTGCTCCTTCTACAAGATTATTAATGATTTCTTACAACTCATAAACAGTATTTCAACGTAACACATTTCCTTGATCTCTGATGACATATTGTGGTCATTTTATGATTTAATACAGTAAATATATTACAGATTTCTTCTTTAAGATCTTCAAAGCTTAAATGTAATGCATGCTCATACTGGACGGGAAGCCTGAAGCCAGAGCAAATGCAGATTGAGTGGAAAAGAAACAATCGGCATTCACCGTCAGGTCAAATGACTCTGCAGTGATCACGGGTATTTATCATCTCCAGCTGGCAGCGATTTTTACACCATTTTTACACCAAAATTAGTGCAAGCTTTCTAAACACAGCTAAACCAGCTAGCAATTGGCAACTGACCCTGTTTTTCTTCGTCAATAGATAAGTTGCCTTTCCGTTTTTTTGTTGTTGTTTTTTTCTGGAGACTCAGCTCATGTCTGTGCAGGAGAGCAGATAGAAAGGGTTTTTCTGTTTTCTGTTAAACTACAAAACGAGGGTGGTGAACTTTTAATCACAGCCACCAAAGGGGTGACTAATCATTGATATGTGATGAGTTGGGATAAGACCATGTTGGACCGGACGATTGTCCTCGGTGGAGGTCTGTGTTCTCCGAGCGTCCTGCTAGTTTTGATCAAAAAACACAGAAAGAAAAGAATTAACACATGTTGCTCTGAAGCCCTCAGCGGTTCAAACAACGTGCTTGCTGAATCATCTAATTGTGTGTGTGAAAAAGGTAGAAATTGGGTGTTTGTCATCATTCATCACAGAACTGCTTCCTTTTCTTGTCCATGAACGAGTGAAACACCGTGAAGTCAGACTGACTCATAGAGTTCATCATTATCAGTATTTAGTTTGTTCAAAGCATACAGACTCTGTGACTTTAACTTTACTTTTCACCTGAGTAAAAGATTTATCTTAGCAACAAAATGTTACTGTATATGGCATCAAATAAATCATTTTAAACACAAAGTTTTTAATTTAAAAAATAATCCGCTTTTTAATTTTTAGTGTTTTTTGCAATGAAAATGTCAGGTCCAGGTATAATCGGCAACATTTTCCTAAAGAAAAGAATGTATAGACTCATAGTATATAACATCTTTCAATCATCCCACCAGAGGTTTGTGGTGGTGGTGACTGTATCTGCAGAAACCCTGCCCTCTGTCTGTATTTCCTTGTTTTTTCCTCATTGTTTTCTGTGCTCGGGACATTTCATCGACCCAAAACGACATCATGATATGTTTCAGGAACAGCTTGGACAAAGCCCGCTGAGTCTATCTTTGTGGAAAAACGTCAGCATGACTGGGCAGAAAATTGTCCATTGTACAAGATAATTTTTAACAGCACAAAAGGCAGACCACAAATTCAGATGCCCCATAAATGTGACATCTGATTTGCTTTAATTACAAATTGCTGAATAGGGGAAAAAAAAACCTTCTCCTTGTTTCAATCACAAACAGGATGAGCTGGATGTTTTATGGTACCCACTTGATGATTTTAGGGTTTGCAACACAAGCACTTCAGCATTTTGGGGGACTTTAATATGCATTTTGACTTGGATACTAAAGGTGCTAAATACAACATTCAACCTCATTAAATGTCAGCAACTATTTGCAAAGTAAAGATATAGTGGAGTACTGCCACCCTGAGCAGAGAATGACATCACACTCTTTGTGTTTGTTGATATTCAGTCTTCTCTGTTTAGTCGGGACGGCCGTGTGTGCAAGTTTGTGCATGTGAGTCTCTCTCAGTCTTTCCTACATCAGCCTGGTGAGTAACTTAATCACTTTACAAGTAAACAGTCAACACTTCCTCATACCTGAACAACAGAACAGGTCAACTGTCAATAACACTCAAAACAACATATTACCAGTGGAGGGTACCAGCAGTAACAGGCTTACTGGACCTTAACTACTCACGTGACATGATTTACATTGTAAAACCATCAGTTTGGTTCAGTTTAGACATTAAAACGACTTGGTTAGGTTTAAGAAAAGACTGTGGCTTTGGTTAAAGTAAACTGTGACAGAAGTGATGACATGACAGAGTCTCAGCCTGAGAAAAGAGGTACGATGGAGGTACAGTTTCTTTTTGAGGTCTTAAAGAATAAAGTATGGAAGCTTTTTATTATATTTGTATGGTGCCACTCTGTGTAAATACAATTTTTAAACACAGGAATGTAGGAAAACTATAAGACTGCACAGTAGTATTGGAATATTAGTAATTAAAGTAGACATAGAAATGGTATAGTAATATGTGTGTGTGTGTGCGTGCATGCACATCTATGCATGTGCACGTACTTCATGCAACTCCTTCATAAGTCAACAGACAGGTGAAGTCACACCTCTTCTTAGGAAAAAATATGAACGGTAGCTTATGGCGAGAGACAAATAATTTTTTGATCCCGTTTGAATTGTGCCAAACACATGAACACATGATGTTTGTCAATTTAAAACATAAAGTCTCAGTTTGTGGTTTGTCACAGTTTTGTTTATTTTTGTGTGAAACCAGTCCATCTCATCTCGCACAATACACATAATAAACACAAAAATCACTGTCCCTTGTAAAGCTACTTTGCCTGAAGTGTTTTATCAGCCGAGAAGAGAAAGAACAAGTGAGATCTGTTGTTTTGTGACTACATCCCAGTATGAAAACATACAGGTATCGTAGCTTCAGTGGCTAACATCAGCTTTTGGAGGGAGAAAGACATGACATCGCTCACATGACTTCTTTAACAGTTTTGCCACAAATGGCAACTTTCTTGACTTAATAAAGATAAAGATAATAAAATTATCTTTTAAATTGACAAACATCATATGTGTGATTCATGGCACATTTCAAACAGGATCAAAAAATTCTGCTCTCATTACTTTTGTAGCTTCTAACTGAATCTCTGTGCTTTGAAATATAGTTTCTCTCCTGTGTCGCTGTTTGTACTTTCAGGTATCTGCTTTATTTTACCGTTTCATCTGTGTTGGAGTCGTGTTAAGTTACTGTTGATGAAACCCCCGAATTAAAACATTTCCTGTTTGTGATACTTCATGATAAAAGCATTTAAATAACAAAACAAGACAAGACTTTTATTGTGAAGAATTTAAGGAAACAGAATATTTATCCCTCCCTCCCTTAATTCGCCTCTTTACAGCCGCTCGGCTCCAGCCCTCTTGAGCTCGTCTTCAGTTAAAAGACACACCTTCAAGCAGGTAGCCCTGCTGTAACGTAACTTAAATGTAAACCCCTGCCATACTGGGCTGACGGGCAGAGTCAAACTGAGTGAAGCCAGGCCAGCTCTGTGTACAGAAGGGCCATATGCCCCACTTGGACCACCCCAGTCAAAAAAGTGTGGAAACATCCCTGACTAGAAGGCAACCCTAGATTTGTAAAACTCTCTCGAGAATTGTTTGTTCATTGTGCACATCGCACAAACTAACACATCCCAACTTTACTGAGTAAAAACAAAGCGTGTATTTGTTTTGGTCTGAGATGTTGGTGCTCTACAGCGACCTCTAGGGTAAATATCATACACAGCACTTTTAATCTGGACAGTTTTCTTTTTGTAATCCCTTTCACTGTCATGTTTTGTAAATTTCTCTGCTGTAACTTTGTACTGATAGTTTTAGTATGACCCATAATCTGCACAGGTTTATTCTTTTTTCACGCAAAACTAATATGAAACTGTTAGTTTGCTCATTATCTTTCTGCATCTTATCTAGAAATCAGTTTAGTTTTATTCCAGCAGGTTTGAACACCAGCCAACAGCCTTCCTCGTCAGCAGCTCTGCAGCCTTGTAATGCAGAGCAGGTGGCATGGAAACACGACCTATAGGAGGCAGCTCTTCAGAGAGATGTTGGCCCAGACGGCGATATTGCTTTCACTCCCGGCATCTTTATTATTGCCCCCCCCCACCCCCCACCCACCACCACCACCACCACCACACTCCCCACAAATCAGACGATATGATGCTTGCGCTGAGCCCTTCTTCCCGTCTTCCCCTGTCATCCCTCTGCCGCCGGACTCCCACGCAGCCTTCCCAGCACTGCGAGAGGACTGGGATGTGACCGTGCATGAGTTACACAAGATTAATCTGCCGTTTGATGGGAAACGTGTTGTTCTCAAGGTCTTGCAGGGGAGACAAGATTTAAAAGCCGGAGTGAGATTACATTTTCATTCTTCTCTCTTTTTCCACTGCTGACAGAGGAGCACGCAGTATTTACTTTACCAACCTACTTTACTGCCACTCCCCCCCCCACACACACTTCTCTGCTAAGCGATAAGCAGGGGGAACCATTAATTTCTCCCCCCCACACACCCTCACTCTCTCTCTGCACTTTAACAATCTGCAGAGCTCAACATGCCCTTTACAAAATCACTGACGCGAGGAGCACAGTTACATGTGTGTAAGTATGTGAGCACACACACACACACATTGGGTAATTTAAAGGAATAATGTACTGAAAACTATTTTCGAGTAAAAGTTATGATGGATTCATGAGGTGTTTCAGTTTCATGGAAAAATAATGATCCTTAAAAATTTCTAAAACCACTCCTGCAGCATTATCCGCTTCTCTTTTATCCAATTTTATGTTCGGTATGTTCCAAACTAGGACTGTGACTAACGATTATTGTTTGTTTTTCCAGAAAGCTAAAGGTGACGTCCTCAAATGTCTCGTTTTACTCAAAACCCAAAGATGTTCAGTTTACTGTCATACATTCAAGAAGCTGAAATGAGAGAATTTTGACTTCTTTGTTCTTACTTTTTGTTGAATTAACCGATTAATTTTTGCAGCACACACACTAATATTTTAAACAAATATGGCCGTGCTCCAACTTTACCCCTGGTTTGGTTAGCTGTTTAGCTAGTTGTAAACAATACAGAAGCTACACATGATAGCAGTGAATGGAAGCTGAACAATATTGATGAAAGTATTATTAAAAGCAGTCGTAGCAGCTCCAGCATGTACAATACACGATATTTTCATATTTCACCTAAATACAGCTCATTGGAAAACTTTCTGACCAAAGTATAGAAGCATTGTTGCGACTAGGACTGTACCCAACTCACATTTTAGTCAGCTGAATTACATTTAGTTGTTCAATATGAATGAATGAATGAACTATTAATTCTTTTTTTTTTTTTAGCTACAAGATTCTTGAACAGGGTTCAGGGGGGCGTTCAGGGTGCTGGGGATATTAGTACAATAACCACAGCTCAGAAATGTGCATCAGTGTTTTTTGCAACACTAGATATCAAACAAAAAACAGAAACAATATTGTATTAGCATGCACTTCATGAAACTCAGCGCATGCTCTGCTGCGACAACACAGTCTACAATCGTCCATGTCAACGTCTTAAATTTCTGTTAAGTTTGTCAAGTTTTTACAGTCCAGTTCTTCTACGCACAGTGGAAGCAGACTCACCTACACCCAGGAGAATCAGAGTTCTATCGGAGGACAATAAATTATCTATCTATGTATCTATTAAGTTTCTGTAAGCTGCAAATTCATCACTTCTGAGCAGAGGACAGGGGATAACATCATCTCTTCTCTTCTTCCGGACAGCTGCCTCATTCTCAGAACTGTGCGTCTGTGGTGTCCGAATCTGTCCGTGTCTGTTTGGTATAATCCAGGTTTCAGGTCTGCAGCTGCCTGTACCCGTCACCAAACAGACGGGCAGACAGTGTAAAGATTTTACCCCAGACAGCAGCGTGAACGTGACCGCTAAACTTGAAGAATCTCACATAGAGATACATGGCTGACCTCACTAGTGACAGAGGCTGTATGTTTAGCCATGTTTTTTTTGCCATATTTTAGCTGCGTTTGGATTATACTGATCATACTGTACAGAGAGTTAATGAAGAACTGGATTAACCTGCAAGAATCGTTTAAAACGTTTATGCATTTTGATGTGCTTTATTTTTTTACATGACTGTGTCTGAGCCTAATTTTTTCAAAGCCAAAAGAGTTGAGAATAGACAAATCTGGCTAAGTACCGAAAGTTAACAAGCCGCCATTGCAGTACTTTCCTTTATTTTTTGTCTAACGTTAGTTTCAACAACAATGACTAAGAAATCGGAAAGACCCTGTACACTTCAGCTGCTCCAACAGTCAAGTCAAACTTCAACTTTGGAAAAAAAAAAAAGTGAATGCAAAATACACAAACCTTTACTTCATGAAGAGTGTCGCTGACTGAGACTGAACACTTTAACGTACAGAGATTCACTGAGGATACAGAGGACCACCATGTTCACCAGGAGAGGATCAAGAATATTAACAGAAAGGAACTTTGTTCCTGAAAATCTTGAATACCTGATGCATGAATAGCGGTCAGTTTTTTCTCTTCCCCGTTATCCATTTTTGGTTGTCGTGACAATGTACGCCTGACCACTATGGAAAATAAAATGAATATTAATATCACCATCAGTTACTGAGGGCCAGTGTTTAACGTTGTCAATCCAATTATCCTTCTGTTAAAAGAAAGCCACCTTTCTAACACTGAAACTAACTGACTTTAGACTCAACACGTGTCTCTAACTCATTAATCTTGCTTCGTAGAACACTCCTCAGGCTATTACACATTAATGAAAACATACTTATGAATATTATGTTACATTCCTGCCATATTCTTCCAATAAATCCTCCTAAATCTAACACGCTGGATCTTTAAGAGCAGAATCTGATAAATTGGGGGTCTGACAGTTTGCTCCGTGCACCATCTTACATGTCGAACATTATGGCCACACCTAAATTTTCCTATACAGCCTGTCAGCCTCTACACATGTCCGACATGGACGCCATCCATTAGGCCACAGCTAGGTGCTGCTCAGAGCAGCTGTTAGCCGCCTGAGTGCAGCAGCTAAGGCGCGTCGTGGTGGAAGGGCTCCACATCACGACCTAATCAGTCACCCGCAATCCAAACAGCACGTCAGGCGCACAGGTTTAGCAGGCGGCAGGGTTCAGCCAGAGCCACTCTGCAGCTGGTGTGCAGGACATGCTGCCTTTTAGCCCATTCTGGCACACACCTGCTCAGTGTCAGGTCAGGCTCCAACATGTGTCAAAATATACAGGGGTTACATTCATACATAATGGGCTGTACTCGGGCCTTTTTGGCAGCACTCTCTGCAGCAGTAACACCTGTCCCTTTATCAGGGAGAGAGACAGAAAGCTTGTTTTTTAGCTTTCATCGTTTGATTTCAAATTCATAAGCTCCCGGCGCTTTTCATCATCTCCCTGTAATAACATTTTAAAGAAGCAATTCACCCAAAATGGGGGTACATGTGTTATGTGTGTTATATATATTTTTGTATGTTTGGTAACCCTTTGTACTTTACACATTGACCTATCTATAAGACTGTGTATAGAAGAAGTTTGGTGTGCGGATCTCTCTCTACTCTGGTATTTTTTTGTGATCCAGCACCCATCTGATTGAGTTTATGAATGTGTGTCTTCAATTTTTGTAATTTTTTTCATTTCTGAGACACAAACATGGGCAAGTCAGCTCACAAGTCTTCATGGGGCCCTTCAGGTCTTTGAATACTGACCACTACCATGTGAACATTTTTCTTTTGTGTGTTATTAGAGTTTTACAGTAACTGAGATGAAGTCGTTTCAATGCACAGGCCTGATAATTAAACAGATGAGTTTATGCAAGGCTTGGCTGATGCTGTGTGTATTTTTTATTTTACCAGGTAAAAAAAACTTAACTTTTACTTCTTTTGATTCTCAAGTTAGTCATGACTTCGGAGTGGTAAGTCTTGAGTATCTCTTACAGCAGATGTTCACTCCTGTCCCATTTCACTCCCACAAAAATACTCCTGTTTCGTTCTGTCTCAATCTCATGACAGAGTTAAAAAAAAAAATCTAAATACTGGAAGAATGGCTCCCCTTCCATCCCATTTACACATTCAGTGTTAATTTGTCATGTTTGTGGCCACTTGTTGAGTATAAATCAAATATTCACTCTGCTTTTAGTCTGACTCACTGGTTTCGCAACCTCCTAGTTGCAACCTACATGCTGAAAACAGCAAATTAGCACCTGGGATGTTAATGGTACAAACATAAACAAGCTAACAGCTGTTACCTTTTCTTTTGCAGTGATGTAATTATTTTAATGCCTGAACTCGCCTCCTGATATGCAAATGTTCCACCAAAACCCTGGGCTTATTTTGTGACTGGTTTAAAGAAATGCAAACGAGGCAGGGTGTTTTTTTCCCCTATAGCAGAATGTTTATGCGTGGAGACAGACCTTTCACAGACAGACCAGCTAGTTGTTATCTTTGCTGTTCCTGTTTGTCACTGAAGTGTCTTGGAATGATGCTGATGAGAGCAATGAGAATAAACCAGAACAGTAAAACTGTGGAAAGCCACAGGACCAGAAGAAAGCATAAGGAGGCTAAAACGCTCCGTAGAGCTGAGAGGCAAAGCAGAGTCACATAATAATTCTGTGCAGGTTCACCAAGAGCGACAGTTTTCACATCAGACACAGTAATTAAATCCATCGATATTAACATGCAATATTGAATAGAGCAGCTTTTAATCTGACTCAAGTCCAAAAATCTGTCTCTGTCTGTGCTGTTTTGTTTTTTTTTGTAATTTGGGTGAATCGACTCTTTTGGCAAACGGCTTCATTCTTCTATTCAAGCCTCTCTCCCAAGCATCCATTCTTAGATTGTTCAAAAGGATCTATTGACCTGGAACACATGCCCAGCTCTCCGGAGGTGACATCACTACATGTGACTCGGTGCAAGCCTCGCCACTCCAAGATCCAAGATTAGACACCTCTTTGTGTCTCTCTCCCCCACTGTGTCATGCTTTTCTTCTGTCTGCTCTTCTTCCTTCAGTCTTTTTGGTCTCAATCCCAGTTCATTCCCTCAAAAATCATCTCTAGACTCTATTCCAGTCTTATTGAAGTTGTATGAGCTGCACTACTGGCCCTTGCCTGCTGCCTACCTGTGGTTACTGTTAGACTTTGTGTGAGTTAGTTTAAGATCTCAATCCTCTTAGTGAGGACTTTGTCTTTGCAGCGAAACACTCTCTGATCCCGTTCATGCTGCAGGGCTGCATGGCTTTTAGAAAGCATAGAAGAGAGTTTGAGGCGGCTGTGCCTGGTGAGCAGCAAGCCTGAGGACTTCTAAGTGGCGCTAGCTGGGTATGTGTGTCAGGACAGGAAGGGGAAACTGATCCTCTTAGCAGCCTGGAATTGGCCCACTCTCAGGAAAGTGTCACTTGAGTTGGTCAACCTGAGAGCGCCAGGCGAGATTGTCTAGCCTTGTATCTCCTTCCCATAGCAGCCTCCTCCTCCTCCTCTTCCTCCGCCCGGCAAGCCGTGGGAGGACTGCTGACCTAAAGACAGTCGAAGACTACGAACACATGACTGTGATCTTTCCTCAGTATGCTGCTAAGTATGCCGTACCTGGCCTCCAGGCATGAGTTCAATCCAAGGTGCCACACTGCCTGTTTGACCAATTAGAGTGAGCCTCTGCTGGGCAGGACCCAGACCTCCCGCTGAGAGCTGCCAGGCATATCTAACTGCAGCCCAAACAAACGGCACAGACTTCACCACAAACACATCATAACACATGCTCGAAGCCTAACCTCTTTGCTTCTCTTTGCTCCCACATGCAGCTGCCATGATTAAAAACCTTCAGCGAGTTAACTCTTTTGTTTCCCTCTGTACCTTTTTAGTTCTGCACATTCCTCTTTTTTGTCTTCCTCTGCTTGCCTCCAGATGTTTCTCTAACCATGTCATGCAGACGGTGACAGAGAGCAGTCAGGCTGTGCTCATTCCACCAATTTATTGAAAACAGATATAACTGGAAAAGTTCGTTTCTGTAGAGCAGCCCCCGTTACAGCAATCAATGAAGAACGGCTGGTTTTAAAAGTGAGCGTGGCATTTAATAGATCTCAATAAAAGCTGCACCATTATCTCTAAAAAAAAAAAAAAGGTGACAACTTGTGCTTTACAAGCCTCAAATGTTATAATGAGAACATTTACTCAAAAGTCAGTCTTGTGCTTTCCAAGAAGGTCACTGTAACTGCCGCTGTGGAATATGTGGAAACTTTCAGGATTATCCAAGCTGGAAAACACATAAAAACTAAACAGGACTGTATTGACACAGTTATTTACCTGCTTCCTATCCACAGAAACCCCGCAGAGAAATTCTAACTATTTCAGATACAGTTGCAACAACAACAACTACAGACCTTGAACTTTCTGGAAAACGATTCAACTGTCAGTCCTAACCTCAAAACAGCCAAATTAATGGGGTCTGAGGATGGTGGTTAACAAAGGCAGATGTCTACCACCCAAGTTGGCATCCAACGTACGGTTACATCCCATCTTCTTTGCTCCACTGAAGTAAAAAGCAGTTAAAAGCATTAGGTGGTAATGCTGGATGTCAGTTTTGATTATGTATATGACTCTCCAACAGCCATCAACTAAACCTTACGTTTTTCTGTTTACCACATTGCCGTACAGTCTTGTTGGCCCTGATGCAATTATCAGCCTGCAGAAAATAAACCGCGGCTTCATTAGCCGATCTTCATGTTTCCCCATGACGGACGAGGCCTGTCTTCGCTGTCAGCACCCCGGCTGAGTTAAGGAGCGCCAAATGATTTTCCCGCAATGCGAAGCTGGCAGTGCACATTATTTATGCTTTGTCCCTCATAAGCTACAGTCAACATCATTCAACAAAATTGCATTTTAATCAGTTTCCTGATAGGAAAGCATCGCAACTGTGAGAGAAAAAAAGAAGTCAAGATTGAAAATGGCTGTTGTGTTGGCTGAGCAGTTCAGTAAAAGCAGCGCGACACAAAACTGATCTTCAAACATTTGGGATGCGTTATGCGGATGTTTATCAAGTCGAAATGGATTCAGTTGATAAAAGAGGCCTTCGTTTGGCTGCTTAAAGGAATGCTTAATTAATTCAATTTACTATGTTAGCTCCTTGGAATGTGCTGAATCATGACAAAATGTTTTTAAAAGAAAACATGTGAGGAAGGAGTCAACTAATTTTAAAAACCTTGATCAAGAATGTTCTGCAAAAGGAAAAGTTTGGATACGTTTTAGTAATTTGCTCTGCTTGTGATTTGAGTTCCCCTGACAAAATTATCCACAGCTGGATTACAATTTCGGAGTTGGAACTTTCATTATTCATCATTATCAAGTTTATCCCAACAATACACAATATGTTAATTCTGCCTCCAGAATTGATGATATTGTGACGTGGTGCAGAATCATGAGAGTTGTTATCTTCATTATTAAACAACCACCAGATCTAATGTAAATCTATCTAATTATGTTCACAGATGAGGTAATATTAAAGTTCTATTCGAGGTACATTTAGTCACGTTTGTTGACTTCGGTCCTCACTTTCCGATGTATCCGACAAAACCTGTGTTTTCCCAGAAGTTATAGCAAAGACCTAGCAACGGTTAGCAGGAAACGTACTGTTACATTGAAAAGCCCCATTTACAGCTCACGTCATCGAAACGCTGCGCACGCATTTCTGCAACAGAAGTAGCACTCAGTCATCCAGACGAGTTATCAAGCTGCAAATGCACCAAAATCACTAAAATGTCTGGTTGTTGCATATATGATACGTCAGAATCAATATTCCACTGGCTGACTTAAGTTATACAGAATTCCGACAGGATCACAACCGTTTTAGAACAATCAGCGGCGTCTATGGCTGCAAGCTATTAAACATGTTGACTGTATTGAGGATGCGAGCAAAACTACTCATGTTTGCAGCGCCCGTTTGCAAGCTGTTGCGCACACAGCTTTTACTAACTGTAAAATTGTCTATACATTGGATTTCTGTGTGTTTGACCATTATTAGAAATGTTTGGAATGATACAAGGACACAAACCAGAAAAATAATGAACATGGGTTTGGCGTTTTTAGACGTTTTACAACAGAAATGTTATATTTTATGGGGTTAACAGCTTTGACCATCATCAGTCAGTTATGAGAACAGTGCACCTACTAGATATGTCACTGTCTCAAAAAATTTACGTATTTCATTCTGTTTAATTTGAATACAACCCATGTAGCCTGCCTTCAAACATACTGTGGCTGCAGTCACTCCCCATTCATTGGTCTGAGTGACGGCGTGAGACATATTACTATCAGATCAGCCATCAGAGCAGCTTTCCTGTGAGGGATTTTGACTTTTTGGGTGCGTCCAGATGAAGTATTTTAGGGAATCTCAATAAACCGTTGACGACTTGTCTGATCACCTGACAGCTCTTATTTCCCCATACCGACACGTTCTGGCATCTCTGCAATAATCGTGTGAAAATTCATGCTTGATCTTGGAAATAGTAACTTGACAAATCTTTACTCAGTGTTAGGGTTGCCAGGTCTGTGTGACAAAACAGAGCAAAACCAGCCCAATGGCCAATAAAACTGGCGCCGGCAGGCGGAGAGCATTAGGCATGTCGTATTTTTGTGTGTTTATGTGGGCGTGTGTGTGAAGTGTGCCAGGTCCGAGTGTGTACGTGCTGATCTGTAGTCAGTTTGGTAGGATTTAGGTAAAAGTAAATTATTTCATTTCAAACATAGATGTGTATTTATAGATATTTTTAATGTAAATTACATGCAAAATAGGTCCACCAAACCAGTGCACAAAAATTCACCCTGTGGCAATGCTTCAAAATTAACCCAATTCCGTGGAAAAAATGCAGACCTGGCAACCCTGCTCAATGTCCACTTACCAGCTTTTTGCAGGAGCTTTCAACCCCAATGTCAGAGTGTTCATCAACTGATGCAGTTTGCTCACTTGTGTCTTAGGTCACATGATTTCAACTAAGCTATCTCCATGACAACAGAGCAAACTCAGTCCATTGATAAAGATCATGAAATGTGATTGCACGCTCTGCTTAAACGCTTAAAAATGCACAGAATGGTGGTCAAAACTAAAAAAAACAGAGATCCAAGTTGTGATAAACTGGGGTTCTTTAACTGCTTCGTCTATGATGTAAGAAAAGAAAAACAAAGCCAAACTGGCTTGTAAATTAATTAATTAATTAATTAATTAACAATCCTCAATCTGCAATTTTCTGTCATTTGACCCTGACACTGATAATAACTGGTACTATGATGGTAAAAAAAACAAAAAAACACCAAAACATCCACTTCAAGTATTCTGTAGACCAACTGTAGAGTATTGTCACAAACTTGAAAGTTGTCCAACGGACAAAACACGAAATAACAGTGCTGTCAACATGATCCACAGTGCGTCGCAAGAAAAATGTCTGTTTTCTGTACGAAGGGATCTGCAGGTCGTAATGTGGTCAGCGAGTGCAGCGCGTGCTGATGGTATAGCTCATACATGAAGACAGCACATGTTGACAGCAAGTCAATTTGCTGTTCGAATCACATGTGGAGGAAGGAAACAAATAAATCTGTCCAGATCCTTTCGTTCCCACAAAACCTCAAATTATAAAGTGCATTGTGCCAGTGTTACTGAGGACCGTCATCGGCTTTGAGTTTCCAATTAATGATTTACGGCCTGAAATGTGCTGCACTGTGGGACTGTAACACGGAGGAATGTTGACTGAGTGAGAGAGAGCGAGAGAGACGCGCTGTAACGAAGGAGAGATTAATAAGGAGAGAATATCAGTTTCTTTGAGAGGGTGAAAGACGAAGGTGCAAAGGCAAGATGAAGACAAGATCAATGAGTAAGACATATAGAATCTCTTATTGCAGACTGCAGCACAGACGGGGTTGAACATATGGTTTGAGAAATGAGATATGAAGGTTTGTGCCAGAAGTTGTCTGATTTATCTTTTAATTATACACAAACTGTCCCAAGGCAAATTACAACACACCCTGGTCCAGGGATGGATGTTACTGATGACTAATTTCCCTGTCAATTAAACGGAAATTTTAATTTAGACTAGTCAACCGGTCAAAATTGAGCACAATTTATTTATTGATGTTAAACATTGTCTGAAAAAATGCTGCAACCAAACAATCCAGTTTTTGCTCTTTCGAGGATTGCTGCAGCCCAAAATGCCCGATGTTTTCAGGCATGTTGTGTAGAATTCACAGAATTCGCAGAATTCAACGCAACTGAATTGTGAAGTGTTACGATCGCACCATCGCAGCTTCCTGGAGGGACTGATCAGAAATGCTGCTGAAATGTGTGGCATGGTAGACACAGCTAGGAAGACTTGGTTCCAGCGGCAGTAGTGCCAAGATAGCGACTGCAGGGATTTTGGAGTGCTGCCAAAATTGCTGGCAAATTGTCATGGATAATTAATAACCTAACAGAGATACATTCAACAAGTTGCTGTCTATTGCACTGAATATCATGAATAACAGACTGATGATGTCACTGCAGGGGAAATTTGTGGTGAAACCATTTAAAATGTGTTTGTAGCTCTTTAAAATGACAGTAACATACCTGTCTTCTTACGTAATAGTTCACCTTGTAAACACAGTCAGGACACTGCGCTTCATATCTTTCTCAGAATCTGTAACCAATCTTCATAATATTAACGACAAATTATCAGATTGAAATCCGGATGTTACTTTAAATTACTTTAACAACACACAGTCACGTGATCATACCAGCCCTGAACTCACTTGTTCTGAATTTCACTCACTCTCATCTGGTCGCCCAAAGCACTGTTCAGAATCAAAAGTCACCCCAGAGAGGAAGAAAAAGAGTCAAAAGTTTCCGACAACAACAAACATGGCAAAAGGAGGGTTGTGATAATGAACCTCTTGAGAAAGAGCCGAAAGCAGAGGCAGCGTTGTAGATGCCGGTGGTCTGTGCGGCATTAAATACATCATAACATGAATGGAATATTCTTCCCACTAACCAGCTGATGCCGCACATCATTTTCAGGACTTTTGGGCTTTTAAAACTTCTTCGTTGTGTCCTGTGGTCGTGTCTCGCTTGAAGTTTTGGCTAAACTGCGACACTGCCCTCCCCCCACGATTACCGGCGGTACAGCTCTGTTTCATGTGTACATAAGCTTTCAGAAAACAAGCAAATAAACACTGAGTGCAGACAGAAGCTCCTTATGTGTATGTAACATTAAGCATAAGTGAGCCTTTAGATTGGCAGCGAGTCCCAGAGGCAGCAAATACGTGCCGAGTCTATTTTTGATGAATGCTGCGTCAAACTACGCAAGGCAGATCAGGTGGGCAGGAAGTTAGACACCGTATCAGTACAGTAGCCAGTCAATTTTCAAAATAAAAGCACCCATGCAGACAGGCAAAAAAAAAGAAACAATTTCACAACTTAACCCACTTATCCATGGTAGATGCACAAAAAACACGGAAAGAGGACCAAATCAACAAAATCTGAGCAAGTCAACATAATCAAGGGTTCAAAACGCCTCTGAAGCCTTGCTGGTGGGACCTGCAGTCATGTGAAAGATGGATCAAAAGCGCATAAATACTGATGAGTACACTGTTTGTTCAGGAGCTTATTAACATTTCTGTACTGACCAATCAAGAACAGGTACAGGCTCTAGATACCCATCCCCACCTTTACCACATCTCCACTGTCTCTTCTGCATTACGTGATATCTGATCAAGCAAAAATGTCAACCTGAGAATGTCATATTCGGCTGTTTATGTATTGTCTGAAGACCGGTTTAGCGCAGCAGGATGAACCGTGCCACCTTTACAGTACGACAAAATAAACTGTATTCACACAAAGGGGGCACAGTTTCCCAAAAGTGTCTTTTTGCTGAATTAGTTTAAATGAGTGAGGGAGCGTTAGGTAAATCAGACCCTGGACGGATGGACGGACAGACAATAAACAAGCCAAAGGTCAGAAGCTGAATATTTCAGACATGAAAAAATGCAGCAAGAGAAAAAAAAGTCAAGTAATAAGAAAACCAATCTTAGCCGGAGACGTTTTCTTGCTATTCCGGGGGTGTTTCCTTACCCTCTGCTTGTTTTTCATAATGCAGTCTCAACACTTTTTCTGCTTCTGTGGTGGAAATCACACAATGGCCGATACTGATTGCTTTATTTTCTCAGTGTGTACCCCCCTCTCGCGTTTGTTATTGCAGAACAGGAGGATATGCCGGACAGGGGGGTGATGCTGAGCCTGCAGAATCTGAACATTTTCTTTCTAATAATTTGAAATCCTGTGGGGTCGAGATGGATGTGGGGGGGCATGTACAGAAGAGGAAGGTGCAGGGGGTCTGGATGCTTGCCGGTGGGACTCGTACAAAGTGCCAGATCACCAGGTCTGTTCGGGGTATGTGAAAGGTGAGCACCGCTTATGGAGCTATTTGGGCACACACGGGCCGAGTATGCAGCCTGGGTGTGCACGTGAACGGTGGCTGTGGCTGGTGCTCAGACTGACATGTGCATCTGAACACTGCAGCTTCTACAACCCACAACAGTAAAGCAATACGTCTTTGGCTGCACCCACCACTGAGCATGTGGTCACACACACACACACACACACACAGAGGTTACATGCAAAGAAGTTATTGTTTTAGTGGGTTAATCTGGAGGCCACCTACACACCTGCCCAGAGGAATGTTTTATCAGTACTGCATGTGGGGGGTACCACCAATGGCATTCACTCACATACCATTGATGCCAGCAGGGGATGTGGCCAGTGGTGTGGAAACCTCCAGAGGTTTGGGAACAGACAGCACAGAAGAAAGCTCCCCTGGTGCAGCTTATTTCTCTCTCTGCTGGAAATCTACTTGTGCATCTTATCTGTAACATAAGAAATATTTATACCACTAAAAGTGCAGTGAAATGTAACCCACACTTTAAAGCCACATGCCATCTGCAGCTCACTTTACTTGCCTGTCTTAAGAGGCCAAATTCTCCAGATGGAAACAAACTTCTTTGCTTTTTTGTCAGAACAGAGAGCTGCAGATGAAGAGTCCTCTGTAAATTATTATAAGGGATTAAAAGAGTTGAGTGTTTGAGCAGCTTTCTCCTCAGGCTGGATGCAGCGGTCCCTCATATCGGGGCTCCGTTTACATTATTCATACAGAGGAGGGTGTGACTTGTTGGCTCTTTTTTCCGCCTGTATAAAACGAGAAGTTCGCGTAAAAGAAAATACAGATGGAGAAGGCTAGCCGGCTCGCTGTGTCACAGAGAGTCCCCTTAAGCCTACGTGACAACTCACATACTGTCCCTTTGTGACCAGCTTAATCGGCAGAATGCCCGGTCTCTGTGTGCTTTGTCTCGCCGCGGCGCTGGCTGCGTTCGCCCGCCTCGCGGGCACCGTGGGGCCGGTGGTCCGATGCGAGCCGTGCGACGCCGGGGCGCTCCTGCTGTGCAAGCCGCTACCGAAGGACTGCGCGGAGCGGGTGAGGGAGCCCGGCTGCGGCTGCTGCATGACGTGCGCCCTCGGTGAGGGACAGGCGTGTGGAGTGTACACTGCGCGCTGCGGCTCCGGCTTGACCTGCCAGCACCAGCCGGGGGAGAGCCGACCACTGCAAGCGCTGCTGGAGGGACGGGGAGTGTGCTCCAGCGCCGCGTCTAAAAAGCTCAACAGCATTCTCATACCGGTGCAAAAACAAGGTGAGAAGCTGCTTTTATTTCTGCTTGTGGACACGTTGTATTTTTATGCGTGTGTGTTATTTGGCGGCTTTGACAGGCGCTCTCCCCGGGAGGTGTTCCTCTGTGCCGGGGAGTTCCCTGTTCATGGAAACAACGATTAAGTGCGCTGTATTGATAGTGGATGAGATAAAGCTGCTTAGTCTGATCTACTAAATATAAAAGGCACAAAGAAACATGCGCAAGATTTATTTTGCGGGCTGTTTTGCAGCCTGCCACAATGTAAAACACCGCTCCAAGCCGCTGGGTTTTAGAGGGGAGGCTTGACATTGCACAGTGATGTGTTCGCGTTGGTTAAACAAATCCCATAGGCTCCTGAAAGTTTGAGTGGATAACACCAGCTATGGGCTGGAGCTTTACGCAGCAATTAATCGCTGCTTTCCCACCAGGCGGCCGCTTTTTTCCATGTGCGCACAGCTCTGGATCATCATGCGTAAAATGCACAATGACATTCAATAAATTAAAAGATCTGCAGATTGTTGATTTTTAAGAAAAGGACAACACTGCTGCTTCTCTCTGTCTCCCCAACACACATACCCACAAGTACACACACACACACACACACACACACACACACACACACTCTCCTGTCTCTTA